>CAHIKZ030001348.1:190000-242500 GCA_903632075.3 Acanthosepion pharaonis
TTAAGTATTAAATTAATGTTCAAGCATTTTAAAAGTTCAATGATAATTTTTCTGCTGCCACTTTATTTAAAAATGATTTGACGTACGTAGATCCTTATTTTCTGTACAATTATTTTTATTTCATGGGTGACAGAACAGGGGGCAATTTATAAGATAAAATTTATATAGTTAAGGATGAGAAAACAGAAATTAGAATTAGTTATACATTAAACACTTGAAGATTTAGAGAAACATAATAGCTAATTAAATAAAACCTATATTATGGAAGCTGTATGAATAAATGTGAAATTGGAGCACAATTATCCAACGAATTCTAAGATTAAAAGCCCCAGCTCTACTTTATAGTAATTTGGTATTTACTTGACCCACTGACAGAGTTGTGCTGCAACACAAGTTCAGTTTAATGTGGGGAGCCTGAGTGTATTCACCCAGGCACAGAACAAAAATTCCCTGATCCCCCAAAATTTTTGGTTACACTGGCCTCGGTGCAAGCACTGATCCCTCTCTCAAGTGTAATGAGAGGGCATGACCTCAGGCAGCTGTTCCCCAGGGCTGGGTGTCTCTCAGTATGATTTTCCTCAGTTGTGACTCTGTCCTTTGATGATGCTGCCTCTGAGTGCACTCTGCACAAAGACAGAGACACAACTGAGAGATGATAAATAAATGTGTTACAAACTACTTTATAGTAATTTGTATTTACTCACCACCCACTAAAAAGTCAGGTTGTGACACAAGGTCAGTTTAATGTGGGGAGCCCAAGTGTTTACACCCATTCTAGGAACAAAAATTGCCCAAGCCCCCACAATCATTGGCTGCACTGGCCTCGGTGTGAGCACTGATCTCTCTCTCTGGTGCAATGAGAAGGTTTGGCCTCAAGCAGTTGTTCCACAGGACTGGGCACCTCTCTGTATAATTGTTCTCAGTTGCAACTCTGTCCTTTGATGGCGTCAACTGTGAGTGCACCAGAGATGCAACAGAGAGATGATAAATAAATGTGTTACAAATTATTTTATAGTAATTTACGTACTAAAAGTTCAATATCTGTATTAGTGTCAGGTTGTAACACAAGATCAGTTTAATGTGGGGAGCCCAAGTGCATACACCTGGGCAAGGAACTAAAATTCCCCAAGCTTTTGCAACCATCAGTTGCACTGGCCTTGGTGTATGCACCAATCCCTCTCTCTAGTGCAATGAGAGGGTGAGGCCTTGGGCAGCTGTTCCCCAGCATAATTTTCCTCGGTTGCGACTCTGTCCTTTTGCACTGCTGGTTCAGCAGTGCAAAAGCTTGATTGAAACTTGTTGGACATCAAATTTATCAATCTTTGCTTCAATACCCTATAAATAAAATGTCCTATGTGAATCCATTGGAATCTTCCTGCATGCATTTAAATAACATCCTCACTACTTTTATCAATTCATATTCTGCAACAGTACTATTTTAGCTGAAAAGGAAGACATATCCCTGGATAAGCCCATGCTGTAGCTCTAGATATCTCAAAGGTATTTGACATGTTTTGACATGCTGGTCTTCTACATAAACTTCAGGGCTCTGGTATCAGGATGATTGTTTGATTTAATCCAATCATTCCTATCAAATCGTGAAATGAAGGTCATTCTGAACAGGCTCACTTTCAGATCCTTTCAAATGAATGTGGGTCTCCCCTAAGCCTCTATACTGGGTCCTACACTGTTTCTGATCTTCATCAATGATCTTCCTGATGTCATCAGCTCTCAAGTAGGCATTTATGCAGATGACTTTACCAATTACTTCTGTCTCAATAGAAAATCCCTCAGAGCTGGCAAAGTTAACCTGGCCACTGCTCTTGAAAAAAACCTCCAATGAGTGGTAAACTGGGACAGGAAATGGCTTGTGAATTTTAATCCCTCCAAACCTAAACTGCTCTCAGTTAACGACCATAGAATAACTTCCCTGCACACTAGCAGCATGGTTGATACTCAACTCCAAGAGAGTGTCTCACAATGCCTTCTTGGTCTCATGCTTTCAATTGACTTGAAGTGGAAGAACTACATTGAATCAATAGCTGCACCTACTTCAATGAAAGTTGGTTCATTGTGTCATGCCAGAAGGTTTTTCTCGTCAAAGTCCATCTTGCACATTTACACTTCTATCATTTGTCTGTGCATTAAATACTGTTGCCCTATCTAGTCTGCTGTTCATTTCAAGGTTCTGAACAAAATCCAAAGAAGGATCTGCAATGTAATCGATCCTGCCTTTCTCACACACATGATGTGACCTCCCTCCATCTTTTCTAACAAATATTTTCATGGCAACTACTCTGACAAGCTTTTTTTCCCTGGTATGAATATAAGCATGCTACTACATTGGCATCTAGGTACCACCGTTTTACTGTTGAAATATTTAAATGTAACTCACTTCTACTCCAACAGTTTTTTTTTCTCGCACTTCCTGACAGTGGAACTCCCTTTCCTTTATTTGCTTCTCTGAAAACTACAATCTTCAAAAATTTAAATCCAATGTCAATCACCATCTTTGGTTGACTTGAACCCTGTTCATCTTTTATCCTTTCCTCAATCCCCCCCCTACACCCAGTCTTTTCTCCCACTTTAAATCTCTGTAACCCCTGTGTACTAGTGGTACTCCCATCTTGCTTGGGGTGAAATGACTAAAAAAAAAAAAAATCTGCATATGAGCTTTTATATATATATATATATATATATATATATATGTGTGTATGTACATTTCAGGAAGCAGTAGGGTTACAGCAAATAAATCCCACCAGTGTCACAGATTATCAAAACACCAAGAATAGATTAGTCCATTCTAGTATATAACAAAAAATAAAGTAATCAAAAAAATTCACAAACAAGAAGAGGAGATGTAAAATAAGGCCTATGGCCACATCATGTTGAAATAGCTGTTTCCATAAGAAACTTAAGCAATATCAAGCTTGGTCAGTACATAGATGGGTGACCACTTGGTAATATCCAGTGCTGTAAGCTTGGATGTATTGCTGTTGTAATAGATAATGACACAGAATTGTTAATTGGAGAGCTGAGTTCTAATTCCACCTGGATTCATTATGTTCACTTACACCCAAATATTCTTGGGAAAAGTATGAATCCATCTCTTCTTCCTCAAGCTATAGGTTAATTAGTAAGACTTGTATCACTAAATCATTATTATCTCAAAAACAAAAATATTACAATCTGAAAAATATTTTCTAGCTTAAAATAACCTGCAAAAGGTTGATAATCCATCAAAAATGAATCAATCAAGGTGTAAAATAATATAAAGATGCATGCATAAGCAGAGGGGAATAAACTGAAAACAACAATCACAAAAATGGTCATTTCTATTGATATGCATATAAGAGATAAAGCTGTCATGCTAGAGAAGTTAATTTAAATCTTAAAGGTGTTTCAGTGTCACTTCCATCATTACAGAGTGGCTTTGTTCATCAAATAAGTGCATATGTTGCTGTTATGAAAAACAGATGAATACCTAGAAATAAATTAATATTTATGAACCAGAGATGAAGTAGTGGATAAGTGCTTTCTCCACATCAGGAGAAAATCAGGTTTTCTTTCTTTGTAAGATTTGTTTTTTTCTTTTTTCACTCCTTTATCTGATCAGTGGAAGGAATGACAAAGAAAGTAACAACTTGCCTTTTGGTGACTTTAATCCTTTGCTTTACTCCAGAGTCACCTCAAAAGCCAAACTGCTGCCATCCATTTTATATTGACATCAGTTTATGCATAAGTAACCAAACATGATGCTGAACTGTTGCTCCTTATAAAAGAATCGGACATGAGTAACAATATTAGGAACGACAAATAAACATTGTAAAATGGAGACATCTTTCTGAAAGGAAAAAAATATTGTTACTTGATCAGAAAGTTTTGATTTTTGGAATGTGGAACTATTTATATACATTAGATTATTTAATTTACATGAACTATCATCATCTTGTTATAAATATTATAATGGATGCAATATTTTTATCAAGTACTTTCTTGAGTTATCCATGATTTTAGCTGATATGGGATGTCTTCTATGTACTGATTATGACATTTCCTGTTTGTTCTTGCTGAAACAGTGGCTTTGAATTTCATTATCTGATTGAGGGATTGACCTCATGAACAGTAATACTTAATTAACCAATGCCTATATTCACTATTCAAACATCTCAAAGGACATATTTATTTTGTGGAGACTTTTATATCCAATATCAGTTTCTGTTTACATTTGGTCTGTTTGTACTGCATGTTGAATGTTTTTTGATGATTGATTCACTTTTTATGGCTTATCAATCCTTTGTAGATTATTTAAGGTGGAAACAAATTTTGCATTGGAAGAATAATTCATTTTTTTGCAAGTGAATATTACATTAACAATTTTTTCAGAATAACAATGATTTTTCCAAATATAACTCCTACTATTTGATCCATAGCTGGGGAGTGTAGATCTTTTAGATGAGAAATTGCTTATACCCTTTGATTTATTCAAACTACCATTCTCATATTTGATTGTTATCATGGTTGTTATAGAAATGTTTCAGCTAAGTACACGCAAAACATCCTCAAGGGGTCTATTATTTTGGCTGATATCATAATAGTATTCATTTATTGAACAGCCAGTGCTACTGTTCTTTTTTTTCAGGAAAATAGATTTTTTATTTCACTGTTATTGTGCTTTCCAGTATTGACGGGGGCTTCCTTCATAACCTTTTGTTTGAAAATCAATATATGAGATATCTTATATGCATTTTTCATCCCTATGATACCATTTTGCAATTTTCCTTTTTTTTTTTTAAATCAAAGTCCAAGCTGGAAAAAACTCCTGGAGATTGACCTTGTACTGAAACATGTTTTAAATATTATATAAAACAGCTGTTCAATAGTTATGGTGATCAGCATGGAAAGTGGTATCAATAAGATGAGTTCAAATTCCAACAGCATCTTTTGCATTCACTTACACACTAATACCCTTGGAAAAGGTATGAATCAATCTCTCCTCCTGTAGCTATAAGTAAAATGGCATTAGGTGATAACTAGTCTAAGAGAAGAAGAACACAAAACTATGGAGAATGCAATGGGAAACCATTCCATTATCTTTCCCATAAAGGCATGGCAATTCATAGATAATAAAAAAGTGGAATACAGGGAGAACCAGAATCTCTTATATCGAAAAAAAGGATATGGTATTTTTCTTTTATTATATACAACTGCTGTTTGCAAAGCAAAGAATAAAACCAAGTTTTTCAGGTAATTATTTTTATTTTATTTTACATATGCAGTTGCTGGTGCATCAGTGTAAAGCATGTGACAAAATCCATTGATGCAGATTAAGTGCTTTCTGTTCTCCAAAGATTTCAGGTAAAAATAAAAAATTAATAGCACAAAACAAAAACATTTGATTTATGTCTTTACACTGAAAATCTTCCCTGACAGCAGACAGTTTCCAGTTTGACCTTCCTAAACTTCTTTATTTACCATGTTCAGATAAAAACAGGTCAAAATATATGTTTGACCAATTAAATGTTAACCATGACACTATCCCCAATTTTATTATTGCAAGTCAATATTTCCACAATAAAATTGGTAAAATGTTCAGGATATATTTATACAAACCATTTATTGTATGAGCTTCAGTTTCCAACATCTATCCTGGCTAAAAACATTGATGACTTTTTTTGCAGGTATCAGTTTTTACCTTGCAAACAAGTGAAATACAGCAAACTTTCCTTTATAGATTCAAAAGCTATTGGCTGCATAAATGTATTCAATTAATACAATATTTCCTCTATTTGAATATGTTGATATTCTATAACCTTCACCTGCCTTTCAATCATTTCTACTCTTTTGACTTTAACATTAATTGCTGCAGTTTCTATTGCTTCCCAGAGAACTTTGTTGAAATATTGTTTTCAATTTTCAGATACATCTTCTATTGTATTAATATCTGGAGATGTTGGGATCAATCCATTAAAAATAAAATGGCAAGGTGAGCAATAGTAAGACTTGCATAACATACAGGAACATTGTCTTGTATGAATATAAACTTCTGCTTAAAGCTTCTTGGTTGTGACCTGTACCCATCAAAAATGTCTTGTTCAGAAACTTGTAAAAATTCTCTGCATTTATCGTGATACCAACATCAACTTTGAAGTGACCTATGAAGTTACCACTTAGAATATTAGCAAAAATATTACTCCCTCTCTATCCAGTTTTCTTCTCAATTGCATTGACTATTTCAGTGAAGGACACAACCTCTACTCTCAGGTCCATCCAATGTAGATCTGTCTTCATCATTAAATATTACTGTTAAATCAATTTTCATCTACTTTGCCCAAATTGCATGTTTCTCTGTGATATTTACTTAAAAGTGATAGTTCACTTGCTTTCATTCCTTCGGCCAATGTTTGTTAATATTCTGCATATTTTCAAATTGTTTGCTTTCACAACACCAGCTTCAAATATGTTCTTACTGTTCAATATTCTTCAGAGTATTTTTCTTGCTCCCATCTGGACAATATTTTCAGTTCCTTTTTTGATTTTCTTTCATAATGTCTATTCAACATTTTGCAATTTCCAACATTGTATATTCATCATTCAATAATATTTAAATATTATTCCTCTTACAAGGCCACATCTTTCTTACAACCCATGACAACCTTCATATATATATATATGAAAATACAAACAAATATCAATAATTATACTTTTTATATGTATTTATTTACAATATGATGATCAGCCCTCAAGTTACAAAAAAAAATTTCACAACAAATAAAAAATTTGAAATAATTCAAGGAAAAATAGAACATTCTAAGCTGAAATTTACAGGAGATAAATATCCTGAATTTTTTACCAACATCAATTGGTTAAGAGCAATTTTGGTTTTCAAAGACAAACTCGCATAATCAGATATGACAGTCATGTATGTTTCTCTCTTCTGCATTTAGTAGCATGGCTTCCAGACTTAGGAGATTGTTATGAATCAATACCATTTCCCTCTTTTCTCACTTACAGGAAACTCATATAAAATATACCTTTTCCATGAAAATTCCTCCTGAAGCATAAAACAAATATAGACTGACTTTTCTTTGCTTAGAAATAGCTTTTATTTTTGGACAAAAATTCAAAAGATGAGATTTTTGTTACCATTCAGTAAGTTCCTCTCCTCATTTGTGTTGTTCATCATCACATTTTTGCTGATCAATTCTCCAATGTTCTTTATGTTAATATGTTAAATATAGCAGCAAATAGACAAAATGCTAAATACTATTCAATAGACATCATATTCACTCAAAGAAGGTTAAAAAAAATGACCAACTGAAAAAATATAATAAAAAGAGCATAGTAACCAATATCTGGATGCTATGCCATGGTGTAGTAACTAACAAACTAGACTAATAACATTACTAATATAGTTTGATCCATACCAAGTGCCCCATACTAATAGCCTACTATCAGTAAAGTTTTTTAATCCACCTTACTATGAAGTAGTGGATAGCAATTTAATTTCATAGATCATTACTAGTGTCATAAAATTCAGAATATGTTTCAAAACTTGTAGCCTTGTGCTCAACTAAGATACTAAGTATTGATAGTATCCATTTTTAAAGTGAGAAAAGTTTTAAATTTAAAACAAAAAATATTCTGTTCAGTCAAATGGGACTAGACTATGGGAATTAAATTCATCTTTAGCATTTGAAATTACAGCGAATATACTTATAAAATCAGCAAGAATTGGCAGTTATCATGAATTGTTGATTCCTCTTTATAGCTACACATGCTCTATCCCAGCAATTGATCACTTTTCCACAAATATAGAAACTATATATATATATATATATATAAACGCTGATCTTATAAAAGATTTCCGTTATCTGTTTGGATTGGTATTGCTTTTATGTCCATCGTCTTTTTCATGTTGAATTGTATATGGTCTATGTTAATTATGTTTTATGAATATGTGCTGAAGATGGTCTATTAGACCGAAACGTCCGATATTGACATTAAACATTAAAACAGCATAATCACATATTAGGATTTTTGTTTGTTTTTTCAGTATATTTTTCTTCATATATATATATATATATATATATATATATATATATATATATTCTAAATGTTATTTTGTGGATATTCTATGTTTAAGTAGATGCCTTTTCCTTCTTAAAAAAAAAAAAAACAGTGTAAAATATATCTACTGGCCTGCACATTTAAAAGACTTAATAGACAAAAGATGCCCACCAGCATGGTTTGAACTTGTATTTATCTTTGTAAGAAAAAATTGTGTGATCCAGCATGTTTTAGATTTCTTGCCCATAAAGATTGTTACAGTCAAGCAAAAGAATCAATTCTCTTTGAAGAATGAACATCCTCTCATTCGGATCTGCACATTGTTTTGTTTTTGTGATATAAACAAAGTAAATTTATAAGGAATCAACTGATTTTTTTCCAATATTAATTTCTACTACACCAAATGTTATTTTGCAAATGACCATGGTTGCGTTCTGCAGGTTCAAGTGCTACTGGATATGACATTTTCTTTAAGCCTTTTGAATACACTGACCAGGAGTAGTAGAAAATAATACCAACAAAAAAAAAAAGATTTTTAGAAAAATTATATATATATATATATATATATATATATATATATATATATATATATATATTTATGGGATATTGAAGTTGACAGCCTATTTCATGTTAAATGCAATTGTCAGGTCATGACAATTGCATTTAGCATGAAACAGAGTCACCTCTGGATGATGTCTTCAATGTCCACTTTTATATTTATATTTTCAGCCTTTTTCAGGTCGTTAGAATGTCAAACTGAACCCTTTATTTCACTCACTGGGGTAAGGCTTCAAGAATACCAGAAAGCTGTAACATGAGGGGAAGTGGAAATCATAGAATAAGAACATCATAAAAAAATTAGTAAACTTAAGGAATCAGCACATATGCTAATCCACAAAAATCTCCTGAGCCAACCAAGCATAGAAATGAATACAATATGGGAACCAGTAATAAGGAGTGCCAGAGAAAAGTGATAAATAACAACAAAAATTGCAATATGAGCTCTGGTAAAAACATGTATTGATTACAGCAAAAAATTGTAATATGAGCACTGGTAAAAATGGTTGCTGAAGACATTAGATTTATAATATCCAGAAATTCATACCCAGATGTCCTCAAGGACACATGTTACAGTGGATAAAGGCATTAGTCAGATCCAGTGACAGGATCCAAACAGTGTGAGTTCAATACCTGATTAAGGCAGTGGAGAACTTGGAGAGGGGAATTAACAGGAGTTAACTGATAACTGACATCCATTAGACATGGCACATGAGCGAAATAAAGGGTTCAGTTCGACATTCCAACCACCTGAAGAAGGCTGGAGCATACAACGGCTGAAACGTTGTGATAAATATGGCAACAAAGATGAGGACAATAGTCTGAATAATGTAAATAAATATATATATATATATATATATATATATATATATATATATATCAGGAATCAATGGAGTGTTTATATATATATACACACAAATAATGATTTAAACCCACAGAAAAAGAAAATACATTTAAATAAACATGATGTTATAAATGCCTTGAAGGATTCCCTTTCCACCAACACTTTTTTGAAAAGGTGGATGTTGGTGCAATTAAACAAAAATACAGACACAATTACAAAAATTGGAACACGATTGAAACAAATTTTGTTTCAGATTTCATTCCAAATTTGGAAATTTGTGCATAAAATAAACTGATGGTGTCTTTTGACATCATTAGTTTATATACCAATGTGCCTCTTCAAAAAAGTATACACATATGTTCTGATGCCCTTTATAGAGGTCATTTGTGCCCTGCTAGTATTCCTGAAATCTTGTTTTTGAAATGCATGTCTGATGACTGAGGGTGTTGTGTTCAGTTTCAACAACATTATTTATGCCCAGACAGATGGGGTTTCAATGGGTAGTCCTTTGGGGATGATACCTTTTCTATTTTTGATTCTGCCAATGATACCACTGTCTTTTTTACAGGACTTAATTCTCTCCATCCATCCATCTCTTCAATTTACTATGAATGTTGAGAGTAATGGTATATGTTGCCTTTCTTAGATCTTCTCATTGAATGTAAGGATAGTGCTTTTGTCACCAATATTTTTCATAATCCTAACTTCACAGGCTATTATACAAGTTGGAACTCTTTTGTTCCTAAGGCATGTAAGATTTTGGTTTGGTATCTACTTTGCTCGATCATGCTTTAATGTTTTGTTCTCCAAACATTTTAAATGAAGAACTTGCAAGGATCTAACAAATTTTTGTAGAAAATAGTTTTCCTGTTAGTATTTTTAAACCTATTATCAAACATAAAGTCAGGTGTTTTAAAGAACCAGTGATTTTAAGACCCAACTAGTGCCCAATTTACCTTAAATTGCCATGGTTAGGCAGGAAGTGTCAGTTGCATGCTAATAGGGTTTTTTTTATCTTGCATTACTTCATGTTATAACACTGTTGTGTACTGTCTTTCAGACTAAATCTGTGTTTCCATTGTTTAATAAAGATTGGTTGTCCTATTTTCAAAATAGTTCTGTTGTTTACAAATATAAATGCCAGTGTGATGCAGTATACATAGATTAGATAAAAGACTGGAAACCCGTATTGCACAACATGTGCCTGCCTATTCACGATCCAATAGTCAGGGTCGTTCATTGAGGACTACCCAATCTGTACATGATGCATCCATTGGACAACACTTATTAGACAACCCAAACTATGCCGTTGAATACGATAACACATTTTTTTTTCTGTTTTATATAGAGCTCGCTCTGTCCATCACCTGAGAGTTTTGAAGCTGTATATATCAAATTATATCACCCCAGCCTATGTAAACAAAAGAATCATTTCATTTGATCCTTGTTTGTTTGGAGGAGTATGACTAAAAATTTTTCCATTCTATACTCTTTTGGAACCTTTTTAATATTGGTTTTTAATTGTCAGTTATTTACAATTAAAACTTTTTTAATCATGTTCCAATTTCTCCTTGTCATTTGCTATTTTTATAATTGTGTCTGTATTTTTGTCTAATTGCATCAATGTCCACCTTTTAAAAAAATGTTGGTAGAAAGGGAATCCTTCAAGGCATATATAATGATGTCTATCTATCTATATATATATATATATATATATATATATATATGTATGTGTGTGTGTGTGTGTGTGTGTAACAAATAAAAGAAAAATTTAAAACTTATACTTTGGACTTTTTATTTGTTTATTATTAATGCTCTTTGCTCAGAGAATTTTACTTACAAAGTAAAAAAAAATAAAAAACAACAAAAGTAAAATAGTAAAAATAATTGAGAATATTCTGTGAGTGAAATGATAATGAAATATAAATTCTTTATGAAAATAAATTGGTCAATTTTCAACTGGTTTCCAGCATCACCATCAGTCCCATTAACTGTAAGCGATTGTAAAGTTTTTTTTCATTAATAAAGTTATACCAGATTCCTCATTTCTTAGTTGTACGTTTAATGACCAAATAAATTTCTGTGAAGGATTCTTACACCCAGCTGCATTGTTAGTTCACTTTTACCTTTGCTTCTTCTTATGCTACATAATATGGTACATATTAGGATGGCAGTGGAAAGATTGTTGGCTAATATGATGTGGCTGTACCATTTCAACTTTCTCTAGAAAGATGTGGTCTAGATAAAAGATCTGGGAATGGTCCTGCAGCATTTCATTTCTAATGTTTTTAAGTATTAAAAACATATAGAGGCAGCCTGTTATTATGTCAAGATAAAAAAAGAAAAAGTCTCCTTAAATTCAGATCAGTTGTACTACGGGAAAACCCTTTCTACAAGTAATGAAATTAACTAAAAACTAAGAAGGTGTAGATAACAACGGCTGATGTCCTCTTGTTAGAAACTTGCCATATTTGTATCAGGTTTTAAACAGAAGAGAAAGTAATAAAAGATTATGGACCTTTCTAGACTTCTTAAAGTCTGTCAGTAATTGAGAGTAAAAACCAATAGAACAATTTTGGAATATATGCCACTTTGTAAACAAATGCTGAGTGAAATACCAACACAAATGAAAATGTTTGAGTAGACAGCACTCAAAGAAGTTTAATTGTATAAATAACAGACATTGAAAACCTTGTCAAAATGAAAAAAAAAAAAAAATAACACTTAGCAAATGAAGGTAAAGAACGAATGCAATCAACCAATCAATCAGCACCCTATACACTTATCTATTCATCACAAGATCCAGCCATCTGATATTGATTATTCCAATTTAAACATGAAGCATTCTGCTGAAATTTTTGTGAATATTTGATTATTAATAGCTATCAATTTTTGAATATCATTTTTTTTACTTAACATTCATGAATACTTGTCTATTAATCAATGACCAGCTATCAATTTATAAATATCAATGTACCTTTATTTGTGAACAGATACTCAGACATTTACAAACATCTATATATATCCTCAATGTTATTTACAGTCAGACTAATGTCCTCATCTGTGTTGCTATTATCATCACATTTTGGTTGTTATACACTCTAGTCTTCTTAAAGGTGTCTGTCAATCCAGTAACCTTTAGTAAATTTAAAGCTGAACCCTTTATTTAACTGATGTGGGAAAATTATTTTCATTTCACTGTCCATGTCTAGGGATATCTCTCCTTACTCTTTTTTAATAGTGTGATCAGTTGTTTCAAATCCTGCTTCCACCGAGTCAATACAATCCATCTCGAGGGATTGAACTCACAAATACTACCTCACCAAATTCATGAATCAAAATATTATTCCTCTGAGCTATTTCCCAGTGGGATAAAGAAACTTGAAGGCTAGAAAACACAATATCTAAAATGTGATAATAAAAACAAAATAATAATCCGACTTAAAAAAAGATAACGCCTCATCATCCCAGAAATTCAGAAATCTTCAAATAACTATATATTCCAGTTGAGTTTGTTATATTCACTTATGTACAAATACCCCTGGGAAAAATATGAATTTTTTCTGAACAATCACTCAATTATTGGTGGCTCTGCAAGAGTGTGCTGAACAGCAGCAAATCCTCAATCACGTCTCTATTTAGTCAATTTAAAGTCCTGACATCTACAGCAGATAAGGTTGAATGCTTTGCTCAGAAATTCTCTTCCAACTTGACTGATTTCCCCACTAGGTCAGAGGCTTTAATCAGGCCTTAATAGTGTTGCCATCATGAATTTTTTTGTGATATGTGTGGATGGTGGAAATGTCTCTTCATACTGAGGGTACTAGGCTGGCAGTTTTCTGGTTGTTGTTCCCAACTGATAGTTAGGAGCCCAAACTCTTATGTAGTGTCTGGAGATGCTGCTCTGATCAACAGTTACATAGTATCAGGGTTCATGCAGCACCATGTTATGCATGGAAGGGTGTCCTTGCAATTACTGTATGGGAAATCCCAAGGCTGCATTATGTTGTAGTCTGTGCCAGTTCCCTTTCCGTACGTTACATTAGATGAGCGACTGCTACTACTACTCTAGGTCTTTCCTCACCAAAATGACACACTGTGAGTATAAGCAACCAAAGATGTAAAACTAAACTAGTTCAACCAAAACATCTAAACCCTTCAACTTTTCTTTCTCCAACATTCGTGGTATTCGTATCAACTTCCACATTCTTTCCTCTTTGAAAAATCTCTGGACATTCTAGTTCTATGCAAAACTAATCTTAACTCTTCAATCTCCTCCTCTAATTTCTCGATTTCTGGCTACCTTCCTCTCTTTAGGAAGGACTCTAATGTCCACTTGCATGACCTGGGAGTTTATGACTGCAAACATCTCCTGCTGGCAAGGGAACTCTCTCTTGAATCTCCAGAACATTCTGACATGTGTCTCCGTCTCTCTTTACTAAACTCGGTCAGCTGCTATCTCTTCTTTCTCTACTCTCATGACTGTTGTGTGCTAGATAGCATTTTTGATAATAAAGACAAGGCCATCTCACCACACCTGTTTGTAAATATATTTGTGTTCAGTGACTTTAATGGCCACCATGCCAGGTAGTTTAAGCACTCTATCACTGACTTTGCTGGCATCCAAACCATGAGCTTTTCAATTTCTCACCCAAGTGGTGGATTTTCCCATGTGTTTTCCAAGTAACTGTGATGGACACATGTCTCTTCTAGATCTTTTTTTTTACTGCTATCCTTGACTCATGTTTTACCATTTACCTTTGCCCTCTTGGAAACTCTGATCATGTGGTAGTGTCTGCAAACATCTCTTTCACCAGCCAAAAACCTCCTACCAACAGAATATCTTTCTGTTATCAATAAGTGGATTGGGACTCATTCTATGATTTCCTTCATGACATTCCTTGGAATGAAATTTTTAATCATCCTATTCAAAAATGCACATCTGAGGTCTTCTCCTGGATGAAAGCCAGCATCAATGCTTTCATTCCAGCAAGGAAATACCAAGTTAAATCGCGTTCATCTCTCACTTGTATGCTCAGTCACTATAGCCTACAGGAATCACTTCTTCCAGCTGTACCAGAGCTACATGTCTGACTGCAACAGACATCTTTTTGTCTCTGCTCATAATGAGTCCAAGCATGTCCCCAATGAAGCAAAGTTACTGTTTGCTGATAGAATGAAACAACGTACAGCATCTCGCCAGTTCAGTTCTAGAAATTATTGGCAGTTCTGCAAGAGTTTGCTGAACAACAGCAAATCCTCAAACCCTATTCTATTCAATCAAAATCCTGATATGTACAGCAAATAAGATTGAATGCTTTTCTTGGAAATTCTCTTCCAACTCATTTGGATATACCCATACCTGATTTACCCACTAGGACAGAGGCCTTAATCAATACTAAAGTGGTTAAGCATCTTATTCCTCATGACCTACTCTGACAAACAATATGGTTTCCATTTTGCCAGGTCTGCAGCTGATGTGGTAACAGACATCACTGAATATGTATATCAACCTTTTGATAAGAATGAAAAAGCTTGTGCTGTGGCTCTAGATATCTCAAAGGCATTTCATAGGGTTTGACATGATGGTCTTCTATGTAAGTTTCGAGGCTATGGTATTACCGGACGATTGTTTGATTTAATCCAATCATTCCTATCAAATCTTGAATTGAAGGTGCTTACTTCCAGATCCTTTCACCTGAACTGTATCCTCCTTTATAGGTGAAACTACAAATAGCTATGAATGAATAAAAGCCAATTTTGAAGCAAAAAGAAATTTTAAAAACCAGTTTGGAGATGTTTCTTATCCTAAAATCAAATACAATTTTTTTTTTTTTTTTTTTTTTAAATTTGAGATATTTACTCTGCTTACCAATAAATGAGGAAAAGGAATTAAAATTTACCATTTTTTCTCTTTTAATCACTGGAAAGAATATTGGAACGGAAGGTTAAAATAAAATTGTTATTTTTTTTTTTAGTTTACTTCAACACTTTCATTTAGGGATACAGCATTTGCAAGATGAATGAGCAAGAATTTTTTTCCTTAGAGAAACTATTTTTTTGCTTTGTTGAAAATGTATACATTTGTAATTTTTTTTAAAGAATTTTAAAGAAACATTTGCTTCATTTATTCACTTAATTTGCATCTAACTAATGAGTCAAACTGCTGCCATTATTTCGAAATTGACACACGCTAGACAGGAGACACTAAATTAAAAATCTTAACCCAAAATTAGTTTTAAGCTAATTGCAAAAAAAAAAAAAAATAATAAAGCTATTCTCATTTACTGACCCTTGCTCTAACTCTAGCCTGACCCCAAAGAATCAGCTGAAAGAAATAATTAGAACTGAAAAAAGTCATTTTCCCACTATATTTTTTTAAAAAAATATTTAAAATAAAATAGTATAGTGGCCACTAAGGTCTAATTTATCACAGAAAGAAGAGGAAAGATTTTTTTCTGATTAAGTTAAAGAAATAATCAATTCTTGTTTTGACATTGATTTTTATGTTCAAAAGTGCCCATGGTAACATTGCAGTCTATGACAAAGAAACACTAAACAACTTTCTAATCTTAAGTTAAATTTACAGTCAGAAATTCTTTTTTCCTGCTCTGAGCTAATGTTCTCAAAAACAAAATAATTGAGAGAACACTGTTTCTTGCTTCAAACATTTACATAAATTATCACCATTTTCCTACAAATTTAATTTAAATATTCAATGGCTCAGAAAAAAATCATCTTGTTTTATGTGGTTATTGGGTTACAATTAATGTTATCACTGCGACATTCTGTCTCAGGCAATACTGGTAGTTCCGTGTATATATATATATATATATATATATATATATATATATATATATATATATATGCTTAGAATATTGCTGTCATATATGGTCTGGTGACCCTGCTATTTACCTTGAGTTCCTTGATAAAATCCAAAGAAGAATCAACAATATTATTGGTCCTGATCCGGCAGCTTGGATTCAGTCACTTTCCTACCACTATAAGGTTCCCACCCTGTGCCTTTTCTATAAATACTTTCATGATAATTGTTTGGATGGGTACTTTGCTATTGTACCTTGCTATTGTACCTAGACTTTTTTAATTTAAGTGCAGTACAATTACTGGCATTTGAGATCTTGTCAATTTATAGTTAAGCTGGCTAGATATAGCCATGATTTCTTTCCTCACACTTCTTGCTTGTGGAACTCCTTTCCAGTTCCATACTTTCCAGGCAAGTTTAATCTGCAAAAGTTTAAATGCAAAGTCAATCGCTATCTACTGTCATCCTGATTACTCTTTTCTCTTCAGGCTCATTATTAACCCCTTGTGTCTTAGTGGCTTTACTACCTTGCATGGAATGATACTGAATTTGAATGCTGATTTTCAAGACAATAAAAAAAAGGCCCTCCCCACTTGAAACATTAATGCCTTACAATCATCCTTCTCAATATTTTCCCTAATTTTTTGCTGAACTAAACAAAGCTTATTAATACACGTTAAGGTATGTATATATTTCAATATATTGATAGATGTTTGATGGATATTTTGTTTTAGTTTTGATTTGCACATAAAACTTTTTGAATCAGGCATTCAAAATCCTAAATTTTACCAGAGCTTGAACAGGCTTTCATGAGGTGAGGTTTAGTAAGATGTACTTTTAAAATTGTTCAACTATTACATTGGTTCATTTTGACATCCATTTGCAAAAAGTTAATTTCTCTAACACAAATGTTTTTTTTTTATTTTTATTTAATTCTCTAAAAGTGTATCACTGCAGGAGTTAATTGACACATTTCTTTGAATTCCTGAATATGTGAAAAAAAATTAGTCAACTTTAGTCAAAACGAATGGTTATTAATAGGAGCAAATTGCTTTGATTTGCACTTTATTTTAATCTGTTAAAATACAATATTCTCTAACAATCTGTACCAAGAAACAGAATTTTACTTTCATAATATATAAATTTCATTAAAATGCTAAAAATAGTTAACCTTATAAATAAAAACCTTCTAGAGAATCAGAAAAAAGACGTTTTGTTAACATTTAGGATTATCCATTTAGTTTCTTAAGCACCTTAATTTTATTTATTTTTTAATTTCTATTTTTTACACATTATTGCAAGAGAAAAATCTTTTTCTTGTATGGTAGGATCTTTTGATAAAATGATAAAAAGATAAAATGAAATGTCAACAACAGCTGTTTATAAAAACATTTTATTCCTTTACTCTACTTATTGTCTTATTGAAATTTAAATTATATTTTGTCTGTGAGTGTAGACATATACTTCCAGAAATATTTTAGATGTTAAATTTATTGCGAATTTATTCAAATTTTAATTATAAAATCTCCATTAAGTTTAAAAATACAAACAAGCATTCAAATTGTTAAGCAAATAAATCATTTTTATTCAGTTGCTTAAAACTGATGAAAAGTAAGGATTAAAGTGAAAATTAATTTTTAAAAGTAAAAATAAAATGAATTTATCTTATTGCTAGTTTAATTCATTCCCCTGATGATTTTTAAAAAAAAACTTATTTCTTAATTCCTCTTTAAGAAATCAAAATATTTAATTACAGTTAGCATATCTGTAAATATATGGTGGATCAGAAGAGGATATATTTTTAGCTGTTTATAAGCAATGCCAGAAGAGCTTCACTTTGAAAGTTCAGATCCACATGAAGCATTAAACTTCTCAAATAATTTTCAATTTAAAACCTTAGAGTACACAGGTTATATATCATTTTTAAATGAATAGACAAATTAGATGATTGCTTTTGACAAATAATTTTAATTTTGACCAAAATGTAATAATAATAATAATGGTAATGCTTCTTTTCAAAAATGATTTATGTACATTTTTGAAAAGAAACACTACTAATATTATTACTATTACATTTCGCTTTTGCATGTGGAAATGATAAAAAAAAATATTTTTGTATTAACTTTCTTCAACTGGTAAGATTTTGTATCATATTTTTACATATGCAGTGTATATTAGACAGCAGATTCAGCTCCAAGTAAATGTATTTGTAATCACCATTCATAATCCACAACTTAATGGATTTGAATGGCTTCAATTGCTCTACGATCTTTTGAGGTTATACATTTCATTCAAGTTATTTGATTTTGCTTTTTTAAATTCACCAGAAATAAAATCTATATTTGAATAGAGAAGAAATGAAATGGTGAAACTAACCAAGCAATCATTTCAGTTAAAAATGAAATTTGAGGAAACTAAGAATCTCATTTGAAAAGCAGACAAACTGGAAAAGTTTGCTTCCAATAAAAATAGACATTTTTCAGCTTAGATGTAATCTCTTCATTTTCTTAGTCCTTTTTATAGACTTTATTTTATTTTCTTATACTGTTTCAAAAATTTTGTGCTACTATTTTTCTGTCTTTGAATGATAAATTGAGAGATTAACTGTTGTAGGATATTCTCACCTCCACAGCAATAATGCTGAACAAGTCAACAACATTATTATTATCTCACTTCAGACATTTTTAAAAAATCTTATTATATCACTTATTAAGTGGAAGATCTTTTGTATTTGGAATTATGGTTAAACTCCTTACAAAAAAGAGAAAGATGATAGAATGGCATTGGAATGGACAGCACTACCAAGAATTAATACCATTTGGAAGTTAAAAATAAAATAAAATCTTGGAGTGCCACTCTTTAGGTCAATAGAAAAGAAACAGTCTACTTATAAGAGTCAAGCATTGGACTTTAACAAAATCACTAGCAAAAAAAAAAAAAAAAAAAGATTAGATGGTATGTAAACTTGACTATTGAGAGCAAAGTTAAATGTCAGGTGGAATCAACATATGCTCAGAAATTCATACACAGAATTCATGTGTCCTCAAGGACACATGGCACAGTGGATAAAGGTGTTGGTTAGATCCAGTGACAAGACCCAAAGAACGTGAGTTCAATACCCGGTTAAGGCAGTTGAGAACTTTCAGAGGGAAATTAACAGGAGATAACTGATAACTGACGTCCATTGAACATGGCACATGGAACTAGAACAGTCTACCCCAAACATTCCCTTTGATGTCATCATTGCAGCCCCGTTTCATACACCAATCCATTTCATACACCAATACATCAACCAGCTACACCATCCTGATTACTTCAGCAAACCATCACCATCACCTCAGCATACCCAACTCAGAGATATTCTCTTTGCAGTCGTCACTGTGGCCCTGTTTCATAGAATAGGCATACCAATCCAACATTACCTTGACAATCAACAAATCAACATACCACTGTGACCTCAATCAACCAACATGTGCGAACGATCAGACCACCACAAGAAATAGGTCAAACCCAAAATCTTTTGTCCTGATCATCATCCTGGACAATCAGCAAACAGAAATGAAATTGGTTTTTACCAATTTTCAGCATTTTTTGTAAGATGTCCTTCATATATGAAATAAATACACATTGTTCAAAAATCTAAACCCCATTATTCCTTTCCGCTCATAACCAAACACTTATTTTAACATAGCCTTCCATCTATTCCCAGGCATTTTTATATATTGCAACTATTTAACGTCCACTTTCAAATTTAATTAATAATACTCGATTTAGTTTTCTATTGCTCCTACATTGCAAAATAGAATCTCATATGAATTAATTCAGAAGAAGCCTCAAACCTCCCAGGGGAATTTACATGCCTTAACAGGTGGAGTGTCACCCTCACCTTGTTAGTGTTATCAATCTTTGTCTCCATGTTAACATGCTTCTGTCAACATCTATGATCATATGCTCCAGAAAGTTACCATTAGCTCTCCTCTACCATTCCAAAAGCTAAAAAGAAAAACTGTGTGTTGGAATTTCAGTCAGTTTTTTGGGATCCAGTGAGATGACACTTTCTGATATTCAAACTTCTTGTAGATGATTTGAAGAACCACTGACTTTTTTCATAGAAAAATCCTCGGACATTCAGCCAGAAAATATTATTAATACTGTTTACTATAAAACAGAGCATTTACTTAAATATTTGCATCTATAAAAAGAACTTATAAACATAAAAAATTGTCTTAAATAATTGTCGGACTTTGTCCATTTCATAATGTATGACGTCATTTGTTTACATAGGATACGCATTGAGCAGACATGAATGAATGAGAGAAAATCATGGAGAATTGTGTTTAAAAACAGTAAAATCAACCTTGATAACTGAACGCTCATCTGTGGCCCAAATGGTTAAGGCATGTCAGTATAGGATACAGGTTCATTTCCTGTTGGAGGATGCATATTTTCTATGAAAATTTCTCGGACATTCAGGCCGGTAAATGTTATTAATACTGTTTATTATAAACAGAGCATTTACTTAGATATTTGTATCTATAAAAAGAATGTATAAACATAAAAAAATATCTTAAATAATTATGCCTAAGGTTTATTTAAAATGAATTTTTAAAAATGAAAAATCTTTATTGAAGATTTTATTTTAGTTTTAATTTCAAGCTTAAATTTAATATTTCCAATAAGCAATATTCCTTTAAATGCTTAATACAAAAAAATTTTAACAAAAATTTCATATATTATTCTTTTGCAGTTGTTGCATCAAAGTTAAGAAAAATTTTAATAAACACATTTAGTACAAAAAAATTAAAATTAAAAACTAAATCAAAATCAAATAGAAAATAACTAAAAAACAGGTTAACAAACTTTTTGGTAATTTGAAGTTCTTTTCTTTTTGTCCATTTGACTTTTTACAGCAACAAAACCCAATTTTTATGGATTCTTGAGTTCCACTGGAAAAGCTTGAGGCCAAAGTTTTCATGCCTTTGTGAGAAGTCCATTCTTTGGCACCAGTCTTTTGATTGACATCACTTTAGCATAAAAAACTAAAAATAAGTGTTGTTTTTATTTTTACGATGCTAGTTAGCATTTATTTTTATACCAAGAGTTTAAATTTGAATAAGATAATCTTTATATAAAAAGTAGGTACCTCAACTGATTTGCTAAAAAAGTATCATACCATGATGAAAAAATTCCCCAAAATATAATAAGAACAAAGTTTTATCATCAAAATCTTTGTTATTATTAAGAGGAAAGATCAAATAATGTTTTTTATTATTAAATTATATTTTTAATCCTTTTTAGAACATTAGAAACTTTGTATTTCTTGCATTAGTGGATGAGGGAATTTTAGCACCATTTTAGCAGTGAAAGACGATTTGGTAATTTTTACAAAATGAAATAATTGTCAGATTTTAAGGAAACTTTCAGAACTTATTTACAAAAAAATTAATTATATGAGAAATGCATTTTTTTTAGAAAATCTCGTAAAATCTTTTGGGGTTTAGATCTCTTACTCCCTTGCACCCCCAACTTATTTAATTTTATGAAAATTTAAGAAATTAAATTTTGTCCTGCTTAATGTTTATATTAGTTAAAAAAACAGAACTCCTTAGAGAATTCAAATCATCAATTTCTTTTTGTAAAACAGGGCCCACAGTTATGGAAAATCTGGTCTGAATCATAAAATAAAAATGCAATAAAACTAATACATTATTTAATTAGAAAAGCTTTTAATTCAATTGCTTATATGACTAAGAGATATTATAGACACTATTGTCTTCAGAAAAAAAAAAACCTTTTTGATAAATTTTTTACAAGAGTTTTCATTTTTTTAAATTTTAATTTATAAAGTTTTAAATCTATAAAAAATTCTGTATTAGATGGTAGAGGGTTTGATGATATTGTTATTAAGTAAAAATTATATTCACTAATCATAAATAGAATAGTAATTTTGTTTATGTACATAAACCCGCCAGTTTTTGTAAATATGGATGTCTATACATGATATTATCAGAAAATAAGAATGATAAACAGAGTACATTTAAAACCAAAGTACTTAAAATTCAATAAAACATGAGATTTTGGAGAATAATATCCTAAATTTTTAAGATTACTTGATAGTTCAAAATGATATTAAAAAGCTGCTCACATTATATTACTCAAGGAATTTTTACAGATATATCCACCACAAAAAAAAAACAGAAAAATAAAATGGTCAGCTGTCAGCCAAAAGTTCAACACCTTAAATAAACAGCTACTTCCCTGTTAAAAATGCATTTCTGCAACATTTTAAACTAAAAGTAAGTACTATTTCTTTCGAAGCAGATTAATTAAAATTGAAATCTGCTAATATTCCTCATATAAAATTTCAAGATAATATATTTATTTTTGAAAGATTTTTTAATCTTGATTGGATACCTTTGTACTTGACGTTTTTTTATTTCTCTTGTAGACCAAGGTTTTTCCCTCAATTAATACTCAGTTTTCTCAGCTATCCCAGAGGAATGAATTCATTCAGAATTAAGACTCACTTTTGAATGAAGTGAAGAGTGGAAATCTGAATGAGCAGTGCAAATGATTTCATGAAAAAATGGGTGATGTTGAACTAGAAGAATAGCCCCACGAGTCTAAGAGATTTGCCGCAATTCTGCAATGTCGTGAATATGGCGAAAATGATGAGGACAACAGTCTGAAGAATGTAAATAGTGTAAATAATTACATTACCTCATCTCAGAAATATAGACAGTTATGTAAGTATTATTTGTTTGAAAGATTGTTAACCTTGACTGAACCTTGTAGTTGCCTTTTTCATCTCTCTTGTGGACCAAGGTTTGTCTTTAATTAATACTCAGTTTTCTCAGCTATCCCAGTGGAATGAAATTTATGAATTCATTCAGAATTCAGACTCACTTTTGAATGAAGTGAAGAGTGGAAAACTGAACTAGCAGTGCAAACAATTTCATGAAAAAATGGGGGACATTGAACTAGATGAATTTCTTCATTAGATTAAGAGAGCTGCCTGTGAGTTTTTAAACTATATTTTTTGGAATCAGTTAGTTGATACTTATCCAAACATTGCATTGCATGTATTGCTTAGTACACCAGTGAGAAGTGTCAAAAGAAATTTCAGCAAACTAAAACTTATAAAAAATTATATGCAATCTACAACGAGAGATGAAATGTAATCCAGGTTAGCAATAATTTCTATTGAAAACGAATGTGCTTGTATCCTGTGAAGTCATGACTATATTTGCACATGCTAAGTTTTAAAAAAAGGCACTATATAAAGTTCACTATTTTTTATCCACAATGTTGAACATGTTAAAATTATTCAACTTTTTAACAATAAAAATCCCAAGTTGATGTTAAAAATTGCCACAAAACATTATCGATTTATTTAAGATGGAATGATCTATTATGACATATCTAATCTGTATTTAGATACATTGTATTTATTTTCAATTTTTCTAGTTGAATTGTTCATCTATATTGCATATTATCCATTATTGTACATAATTTTACAATAAAATTTGTATTTTATATGAATACTACTTTATGAAAATTGAGATGTAGTATAGTGGTGGTCAGGTATCATACATTTCTTGGGGTGTGCCAGTCCTGTACACAGCCACAAGTTTACAGTGAATTACAATTGATATTTTGTTCTTGGTATAAAAAAACATTATTACACCTTTTTCACCTCTTTACTTGTGCACTGTTTTATAATGGTAGTCAGATCTTCATTGTGATGTCATGCACTCAATATTGAAGCTGTTTGTGATGTCATATATACATGCACTTAATATTGAAGCTGTTACAGGAAATACTACACATATTCCTTGGTACTTTTTACAACTGTCATGACATTTTAATTCTGGTCAATTTATACCTCTCTGTACTTTTATGGTCATTTCTCATAATAATAAAAGAATTAGTTTTTCTTTTCATTGTTAACAATGATAATTATATACCTTTATCATTGTAAAGACTAATAAAAATATGGGACTAAATCTTTCACATGAAAATATTTTTATTCACTATTGAATCTTGTCAGTTAATATTGGGTACATGGGTTGTGTATTTTTGGAGACTTTCTTTGAACATGGACTTCTTTTACATTAGGATGTCAGAGACTATGGCTTTTCCTTCTTGGTTGGAGGTCCTTATATAACCTTCTCTCATCTGGTTGTCTTTTGTATGTATATCCTAAGCTCATCTGGGTGAAACCCCTGTTTATATGTTAGGGTCAGCTAGTGACATCCTTTGAGATATGATTCTGCACCTGGTGGCTATGTGGTCATCTTCCAGGTCAACCATAATGATGCACAGATGTGATACTGAGTGCAAAGCCTACTTTGGTATATCAGTGAGCTAAGAACATATTGGAGTCCTTACAGATTACATCCTCCTAGAACAAAGGTTCCTGAGTGCATTAAATTTGATTCAGACATCTGGCATGAAATACTACAATTTTTCACAAATTTATCTTTTGTTGCATTTCAGCTTTTTTTTTTGGTCTCATTTTTTGTAATATTATTTCTTAATATATTCAAAAATACTGAAAACACCAGGGACAGAATTCATAAGCAATGAAGAAATCTTAAGTAAAATGGAAGCACAACACTTAAAATCAAAGAAAAAAACTGCTGAAATTTCTTGAGCACATAATGAGGAAGGAGGGTTTGAAAAATTTGACACTCAGAGGATATATCAAAGGTAAAAGAGATAGGAGAAGGCAGCAGGCCACCTACATGTTGATCTTGTGTTAATTGGTGGAAGAAAAAGGTTTGGAGGCAAATGGACAAATATTGTTAAAACATACAAGAGATACGAGGTTGGGAAGAGCTATGATTGCTCACGCCCTGAACATATATGGCATATAGAAATATTTTCCTGACTGATGAGTGGGAAAATGTAAGGGAATGAGACTGAAACAATGGAAATTTTCAACATAAAATCTCAGGTTTTCAGAAAGATAGAAAAAAAAAATAAAGTGAAAGTGATTCTTGATAGGATAAGTTAGAGGTGGCAAAAGTCTTTTTAACTCAATGATTTTAATGTCATAAGAAAAAAAATAGAAAGAATGACGCAAAAGGAAATAAACTAAGTCAAAAATTTATAAGCTTTGGTTTGTTCATTTTTGGTGTGCTTGTTTGGATAATGTCTTAGCTTTATTTTTATTTTTTCCCCAGAAAATAAACATTTGTGTAAAATTCAATTGAATCAGTGAATGTCTTTATCTAATTGTAGTGTATTCAATTCCTGCTTTGAAATCAAATGTGCCTGCAGCAGATGAAGGAAATTCTTGTTTTCCTAAATTAATTTCAAATTCATTGATTCATCCAAATCAAAAATCACAGACTAGACATACTTCTTGAGAGTGCCAGGTATTGTTGTAACATGTCTGTGTGTTTCCTTTCTGCACAACCAACCATCCCCGATTTAACCCATGTCTTTTATTCACTTATTTCTCCCCTGCTTATATTATCTCTCATATTTCTTTCTTTCTCTTCACTTCTTCCTTTTCTGCATACTTGTCTTCCTTAATGGGTCCTCTCTTTCTTTCTCTTCATTCCTTTTTCTTTCTTAATGGCATCTCTTTTCTTTCTTTCTTAATAGCCCTTTGTCTCCCTTACACTTCCTTCCTTCACTGACTTTCTTTTTTTACTATTCCCTTTTCATCAACCTTCTTTTTTTTTAATACCCTTTTTCTTTCTTCCTTTTCTAACAGCTTCTCATCTTCCTTTCTCCTCCTACCATTTCTTTCTCCCTTCTCATCCTTAATAGACGCTCCCTGATTCTTCTGTCATCCTTTTCTTCCATAATAGCCTCCTCCCTCTTTTAGCCTTCATTATTTGTTACCCTCTCTTCTTCCAGTTCTTTAATAGCTTCTCTTCTTTCTATTTTTCTTAATGGTTTCTTTCTTCCCTTCCCCCACTATATTCCTTTTCTTTCTTAACTACCTCTCTTTTCTTTTCTCTCTCTCTCCTTTATTAATGATCTTTCTTTTTCCTTTCCAATTTTCTGCCACTTACCCTTTATCCTGTTCTATTTTTATTTTGCTCTTTCCATCTTTGTTCCTTTAAATTATTTCCTTACTGCTACTGCCTTATTCTTTGTCTCTATTTAGTTTTTAATTTTTCTTCTTCAAATCTATCTAGCTTTATTATTTCACCTTATTTGCTTTGCCATTCATTCAAGACTTTTTTTCTTATTGCCACCTTTTCACTTTTTCCTTATTGTCTTTTGCTGTTCTTTTCAACTTTCGACTATGACTTCCATTTTGGCCTCTTATTTTTCTTCCTTTTTCCTCACCATTTTCCTTTTTTCTATTCCAATTTTTAACACTTGTCTTCTTTTCTCTTTAACTATTTCCATAATTTCTTTCTCTTCTAATTTCTGATTTCTTTCACATATCTCTTTTTATACTCTTTATTTTCTTTTTTAATTTCTTTCTTTATTTTCTTGCCTTTCTCTTTTCCTTTCTCGCTTCAACAAAAACATACACCAAAGTGTAACACTACACACTTAAGCATTTATACAAGTGCTATTCTTTTCCCAAAACATTTATAATTCAAACCAAAAGATATTGATAAACTGCAGATAATGTTAGAAAGGAGGTGGCTGTGAAGTAAAGGCCTGTCTGGTGTTGGAAATAACATGGTCTGAAGGGTGAGGGGGAGGTTTAGAAACTGGGGAAGGGAAGAATTCATGTATTATTATCAGTGTACTGCAAAATTGGCACAAATACATAGGATGCAGGATACAACAAAATTGGCAACAGTGCGTAAGGGAAATCCTTAATTGAAGTGAAAATCTACCCCATTTCAAGCCCAAGAATAAGAGACAACAAAAAAATGAAAAAAACAATAAATTGTAATAACACATAAATGAACTATCTTTAAGGTGATCCATCACATCAAGATTCAGAATCATAGTTTTCATGACCTGAACAAATAAAACATTTAGCTTATTACGACAAATGAACATGTCAACTGTAGATCTTTGTTAGACTTATCACTGTTGGTATATGGATATGTAACATTGACTTCATTTACAAAGTGAATGAATAAACAACAATAAAAACATATAAAAGTTGTTGTATAAAAACACTTACTGTATGTGTGTGTGTGTGTGTGTGTATATATATATATATATATATATATATATATATATATATATTATACACACATACATACATACACACACATTATGAAATGGACAAAGTCTGACAATTATTTTAAGACATTTTTATATTTATAAATTTCTTTTTATACATACAAATATCTTCTATGAATCTCTCACATACATTCATATTTGCTCAAAGCGTATCAAAATGTAAACAAATGACGTCAAACATTATGAAATATTTAATATTTAAGTAAATGCACTGTTTCTATGAACATTCAGGCCAGTAAATGTTATTAATACTGTTTATTATAAAACAGCATTTACTTAAAAATTTGTATGTATAAAAAGAATGTATAAACATAAAAATGTCTTAAAATAATTGTCGGACTTTGTCCATTTCATAATGTCTGGCAGATATGAATGTACGTGAGAGATTCATGGAAGACTGAAGTTTAAAAACAGTAAAATCAACCTTGCTCTGTGGCTCGATTGGTTAAATCATGTCAGGCTAAATGATGGTTCCATATAGGATACAGCTTCGATTCCTGTTGGAGAATGAATATTTTCTATGAAAAATTCTGACATTCAGGCCAGTAAATGTTATTAATACTGTTTATTATAAAACAAATCATTTACTTAAATAGTTGTATCTATAAAAAGAATGTATAAACATAAAATGTCTTAATATATATATATATATATATATATATATATATATATATATATATATATATGTGTGTGTGTGTGTGTGTGTGTGTGTTTTTGGAATTTTTAATACAAATTTGCATGTAGTTACTGTAATAAAGACTCTAGGTCTAGTTTGACTATTGTGCCTTTATTGAATGTAACTGAAGAGTTTTTCCATTTTGGCTAAGATGGCATGACATATTTATACAAATCATAAGACAAGGGAGGTAATCAGGTTGACTTTCCACATTCTCCCCAGCTTTTTTATCTCCTAGTCCAACACAAAATCATCCAAGTGACTGGGCCTCTTGATAATAATTTCTGGGATCATCTCGGTGGCAGCTAATCTAGGCTTTCAAGTGTTACAGGAACAGTCAGCCAGAAGTATTTTGTCTCATTGTTTCTGTCTCTTTCTTAGAGTGGCAAGCTTTGATTCTGAAAGCTGATTATCAGAGTCTGTGGTCGTATGCTCTTCTCTTGTTTTGAGGGAGCTGTTCTGATGTTGATCTCTGAATCATTATTATTGGGGCTTTGTTCTTCAAGGGAATTAAATGACATTGTGTCATCGTTACTGTCAATACTGTGTATTTCTTCAGAGGAGAGCTGCTCCTCTCTCTGGTTTTAATAAGTCGCCAGCAGGGAAATGTTCAATTGTCTCTCATGAGGGTACTGAATATGCGTATAGAGTGGGTTTACTTTGAGTAGTTCCACATTACTCAGAGGAGAATCATACATGCTTTGTCAAACATAGCTTCTAAGTAAAACAGTACCTGACTGTGAGAACCATGAAGAGAGGGAGATCCTGGCTGAACTTCACTTTGGAAATTTTAAAAACCTTTCGCGAGGTGTTGTATTTGTTCTTGCAGGCAATAATGTTCTTATAGTGTACAGAGCCTCAGGTTATTACGTCTTCCCAATGTCTAATTGGAAGGTTTTGGTTTTGTGCTAACTGTATGGTCTTCCATATTATGCCATTCTATCTCTTGGACTGTCCATTCTCTTGAGGATTGTATAGGGTAGTTCGGTTTATGGCAACTCCCTGTACCAATAGAAATCTTCCTAGTTGATTGGGCATAAAAGAGGTCAAGCACAAATCTGACACCCATTTGTTATTCTTTTTATGTCCTCAACTGAAAAAGGAAAATTCTGGCTTCAAACCACATGCATCATCCTCATGATGCCTGGATGACAGAGATTGTTATGAACTTTTTGTAGATCTTTGGAGCTATTTATTGATACACACACTCTTGACAGTGCATCCACCATTGCATTTTCCTTTCCTAACTGATAGAAAACATCAAACAAAAAAGACAGAAATGATCTACCCTCCATCTTGCTATCTTTTCAGTTTTTTTTTTTTTTTATGTCTAGGGATTAAACATAAAAGAGACTGACTTTTGGTCAGTGATTAATTAAAAGCGGTGAACAATTAAGAAATATTAATATTTTTTAGTGCCTCAATTATGGTATAAGCCACCTTTTTGACAGCTGAATGTCTGCACTCAGATTTTGACAATGTTCTGGAGAAGAACACTGCAGAGCACCTGGATTGCCTTAATGCAGCAGCTATGGTGTGGTCAGAAGCATCAGTCTGTACTTCAAGGGAAATGTCAGGATTCACTAAAGTGATGTCTGAGTCAGCAATATCTCTTTTTTAATACCTCAAAGGCTTTAATGACAGAAGTAGATAAAGGAAATTTAGTAATTTTCCTAAGTAGGTGTATTTTCTTACAAAAATTAATATTAGAATGCTGTTTGAGGAAATCGTGGCCCAATATGACATCGCGACACAGATTTAGCATCATTGAGAATAATGAACAAATATACTCATGGTTTGTCGCAAGTTGGCTATAGTGTTGGGAATAGGTAGTTTTAGCTGTTCAGTTTTCCAAGATTCTTTTATCTACAATATATCCTAGTAGTCTGATGGTTGTCAACTCATAAGAACTCTGGTCATAGCAGTGTGTAAGATTATATTTCTTGCCAGCTGCTAAAAACCATTTTAGTTTGTGACTGTGGTTGGTCTAGTCATGGCTGCACACTGTCACATTATCTATGTAGCCAAAGGTACCTTGTAGTTTTTCTTCAAGAATTATTTTATTGAGGACCTTCTGAAAACTGGAAACCCTGTAAGTAACCCCAAACAGAATAAGTCAGAACAGATAAAGTCATCTGCAGGGTTTATACCTATTTGGTGGTAAGCACTCCTTAGGTCTAACATGCTAAATATTCTATATTTAGTGATCTCATTTATCATCTTGTCAATACGGGGTATTGGGTTTGCATCCAACAGGGTGTACCTATTTATAGTTTTGAAGTAGTCTATGACTATCCTTTTCTTTATTATTATCTGAGAACGTTATTAATACTTGTGTCCTCCATGGTGATCTGCTTTCTTTGATTATTCCTTCTCTTAAAATTCTTGTTATTTCTGTTCGAATAAACATTTTGTCTTCAAGAGAATATTTTCGAGATTTGGTGGCCACTGGTTTACAGTTTTTGGTTAAGTTTTCAAAAAGCAAGTGGTATTGTACATTAATAAAAACCAAGCCACAGATGTTCAATGAAGGAAGATTAATATTAGAATGCTGTTTGAGGAAATCATGGCCCAGTATGACATTGCAGCATAGATTTGGCATCATAAAAAATTTGGTGTTAGTTTGATTCAACTCTAGGCCAGCCAAAATATATCCCCTAACCTGCGAAAATAGTAAAACATTTGCCATAGGCGCCTGACTATTAGAATGTACAATTTTAATTCTGTTTCTTTTTGCAATATCAGTACTAATAAAACTCTCTTAATTTCCTGTGTCGACTAGAGCATTCATTTCTACTCCATTTATTTTTACTGTTAATATAGCCTTTGAAAGACATTTAGGGATTGCCATTGATATGATACTAGCCACAATTAGAGTATTCAAACCAGGTGATGAAAGCTTCATTAAAAGTCTTATGGTCAGTTAATAATAAAGCTTGTTTTCCTTCAATGATGTGTTTAAAATATAACATAGCTAACTATGATGCAAAAAGTTCCTTATTAAAAGTTGAATACCTCGTTTGAGTTTGAGTTAACTTTTTAGAGAAGAACCCTAATGAAATTGGTGCTCCTTCTACTATTTGATGCAGTACTGCACCAATTGCATAATTACTGTTATCAATAATCAATTTTCCCAGCTCTCTTTCCTCATGTCTCATGAATTTCAACTGTCCCTTTCTTAAATGTATATCATTCGAGTTATAATTTCCTAGAAAACTTCATGTATTCAATCTAGTGCATTCTCAGCATGCATTTGTAGAATTACATCACTGTCACTTTGAATTTTTTTCTACCATAAGGAATCATTTCAGTATTCACTACTATATAGAAAGACAGATATGACATAGCAATTCAGTAACTTTTCTTTGATTCCACTGAAAATAAAGGAAATAGATAATCCCTGAAAATGATAGAATATTATGACTAAAATCTTTGGCCATCTTTTCTAACCATTTCATAAATAGAAGACAATCTACAACTGTATATTAACCTATACAGTTTCTTTGATAATCTACTTTACAAATTTTATAATGCATACAGATATACCAGCAATAAAAACCACAACTAGAAACATCAGGATATTTTGACTTACTTTTTTATTAAATACGTCAATGTGTACAACCTATCAACTCTATCAACCCAACCAGGGAGCAAGTTCCCTGAGACACAATATAACTCTGTCTGATCTCTTCGACGTGTAAAAACTTACTTATCAAAAGCACTTCCTAACTCTAGCATTCCCATGTTTGGCTAAGCCAATCAAAAGTGAGATTCCTACTTTGTTTACCAGCTGACCCCAAAGTCAGCCTCAGAAGGTCTGAGCCAATTACACTACCACTAAGTAATAGTCTGAAACTATTATTTAACAATTGGACTAATATCATTATGGTTTTTTTCACTGTTTCAACCAATATATTCTTTTGCTTTCTTCATTATAAGAAATTCTCACAGGAGTCATTAATTCTATTTTATAAGTTGCTTTTAACTAATATTTTCATCCTTGATAGTTTTTATTCTTCTGTTTTTGTTGATGTATTTTTCATACTTATATTCTCATCTTCACTAGTTTTTCTAAATACTTTAGCTGATGCATACTTTGGCCTTCACCATTGTCTGAAATTCTCTAATGTGCCATTCTTATCATTCAACAGATTGTTCAAACTAATATTCTCAATTCCTATCAAATGTTAAAAGTCAGTTGTGAATTGAAGTCATAATACAAACACTCCTATGGTGAGATATGCCCTGGTATTTTTTCTTTCTTCTGTAGTATATGGCAATGTAATTCAGCCATATTATCTGTACATCCCTCATGGGAAAGGATTTTTATGTTATTAACATCATTCTAACAAAAATTTGGCATATGTTTTTATTTTCAGTTCGGCATAAAATTTAGTCATGGGTGCCAAGAGAATATATTCTGTTTTCCAATCTTCCTGATAATAAACAAAATTCAGGTTAATTCAATAATAAAATTCCAATAATTTCTAAATATATATAACAAACAATCTCTATAAATTCACAAGTTTGCAGTGACTCTAGAACAATAAAAATCCATCAATCTCTTTTGATAAGAGCAAAGCAAAACTTTGTTTAGATGAGTTATGGCCCTTGATCAGTGGACATATTTGACTGGCCCAATAATACATATAAAAACTGTCTTATCCATTGCCACCATTTTGTTGTGTGTACCAGGTAACTTAAACTGTAGCAAGAATAGTAAGAACTAGCAGTAGAGTCCGGCATTGCGCGGGGATGTAACAGTAAGAGATAGATCAAGTATCGACCATCATAAAGACTGAAAAATAAAATTGACAAAGATTATTGTTTAAGGTTGACGACACGCAGGTCTTAATTAGTTTTTTTTTTTTTTACAAATTGGTCAAACCCAAACTCAAACAAAAACATTGTTTTCAATCATTATGGATCTACCGATTGCATAGAATTTTATTATAAACAATTGGCTTGTAAATGGAATTTTTAAAGCATTCTCTATTTAAAAATAAAGAAAAAAAGTGTGGAAGACAATAAAAAACACTACCTGCCAAAAAAAAAAGTGAAGTTTTGTTGAAATCGGTTGAAAAATGTAGGAAATCCGATCCCATATATAAATGAACACACACACACACAAACAACCTGTGTTTTATAATAAGTATAACTTGATATGAGTTGTCCCCTTTCATTCTCGTGATGCCTTTAATCGTGTTTTCAAATTGATTTTGTGCAAAAACAATTGTGTTTTTTCCAATTTTGCGCTGCTGTCAGAACCACTGCAAGGTAATTTTATGTAGTCCTGTGAAGTTTTGTTGAAATCGGATGAAAAATGTAGGAAATCCTGATCCAATATATAAATGTACAGACACACACACACACACACACAATCTGCGTTTTATAATAAGTAAGATGATAGACCTAATAAACAGCCTGTCATGTTCATATTTTAAATAAGATATGTGCAATAATCATTATTTAACTAATAACAACTTTTGTTACATCTTCTATCATCATGAATCAAAGAATAATATCAAATCCATGAAAAGTGGAAAAAGTGGGGGTTTTTTTTCATTTTTTATTATAGAAATTTTTTTTTTAAGTACTTGAAAGTTAATACTTTCATCAGGATGCTTGAATGAGAAAGAATTAGAAAACAGAAACATTATTAAGAAACAGGAACAATTGGAGAGTAATCAGGAAGACCATAGATAAGGATTGACATTGCATTTAAATTTTTGAAGATTAAAGTTGGCTGGAAAGTATATAGCCAAAAGAGTGTTCCATAAGTGCGAGAAAAGAAACTATGAGCATAGAACTTGCAGTTGCATCTAACCAATTCAATTGTAAAATGATGAGACACTGTTGTTAATCTACTACTGCTGTGCTTAAATTCATAAAGTTTAAGTACCATAACAAATGATTATCATGAAAATATTTATAGGAAGAGTATCAGACCCATATTTGGCAGTAATATTCTAAGCATGTGTGGATGGTAGACTTGCAAGATTTGCAAGACAGATTTGGGAGAGAAAAATTGCCTAGCAAGACACAGTGAACCAACTTCCTTAGGAACCAACCTATCAATGGATTCAATATAATCTTTATACTTCATGACAGCAGAGAATATTAGCCTGATAAAGTGTAATGAGTCACTCGCCTGGAGTTTAGTGTCATTCACAATGATGGAAGGCAGAAAGGAGTCTCTCAGATGATTGATGGAAGGCAGAAAGGAGTCTCTCAGATGATTGATGGAAGGCAGAAAGGAGTCTCTCAGAGGATTGATGGAGAGCAGTTTTGTCTTGGAGGCATTAAAATTAACAAGCCATTCTTTTTCCAAGTTAACAACAGGTAGTAGGTCATTTTTGAGATCAGCTGCCAATGATGATCTGACTGGGCATACTATCAAGACAGATGGTTGTGTCATCAGCATAGATATCAAGTTGAAAACTGATGCTATGAAAATTAATATCAAATTTAATATTTTGTAAAACATATATAGGGAGAATAGCAACTTGATCCCTAACAATTTGCAGATTATAAATTTCAAGGTGAGATTAAAAAACATTGTAAAATATTTGATACAAAACAATGACTTAAAAACTACAGAAGTAAAATAAAGCAATAAATTTATTTTTTATTCATGTATTTTCAAATATACTTGTGTCTTCTTGGTTAATTTATTTCAGGAGTTCAGTTGATTTCTTAACAACATTTTAAAAGTAAAGCCTTATAAAATATATATTTGATGGTATAACAGATTCTCTACTCAAATTTCAGTTGAGCAGAAACTGTATTTTTTATTTGGCAAGTTCAAAATAAATGTTTGTGTATTTATTATTAATTTATGAAATTATAATATTTGGAGAAAAAAGTAGATTTGTGGAGCAAAGATGGAGATAAACATCAAGACAGTCAAACACCAAATGATAAAAAAGTTGGAGGAATTGCATATTCTTCCAGTTAATAAATTAATGGTTTTAAAATATTTAACATTTTTTAACCAACGGGTCACATTCCCACCAACAATAAAAAACATGCTTTGTGATTCCTTTGATGAGCATTTAAGCAAAGTTTCTAGACCAGACAAGGCAGTTAGGAGATACAGACAGCAACAGTTTCATAATGCACTGGCTTAAAAGAAATTCTCTTACTCATTCACCCATCTTCCTTACCAAGCTATGTAATACACTTTCCTACATACTTTCTCCCTTGCCTCTTTTTTTCTTACACATACACACAAAAAAATAACAGTTTTCATCTTAACAAATAACTACAAACAGGTACTGTAAGAACTTTAATGCTCATACATGCCAAGAAAAATTTATTTTTAAAAAACATGAAAATAAAAATATCTTATGTTTTTATATTTAAACCCCTTTTTTGCTTTTTTTTCTTTGTTGTAGGTTTATTCAAATCCGCAACAAATCTCTCTGTCATCAAACTTCTCAGCTTTAGGCAAATTTTGATTGATGTTAAATTGTATAAAGAAATGGAAATTTTAAAAAAAATTCTTATTGGAAAAGAAGAAAAATATGAAAATTGACAAAACTTAACTTTTGGGCCATCTTCAATCTAACTTGTCTAAGAGAAAAACTGCTTGTTGCTTACTTATATAAATATATATGTATTTCAAATGTTATTATAGTGAACACTTAGTATTTGAAATATATACCCCATTTTTATTTATTAAACAGTGTGTGTACTTTTGTTACTCAAGAATATATTCCATCCTTAACAGTTTGACCATCCCATGAAACACTACATCATATCGCATAGCCCAGATAATGTAACGAAAAAGATTATTGACTTCAGCATCTCAGATTCCTGGATTAGGCAGTTTGTGACAAATGTTAAAGTATACAACTCCTACTTTGTATTTGATCATAGATTACTCGACAACACCAGCCAACAAAATAGCTTGCTTTCACTCACAAAAACCACAAAAGACAAAACATGCTTCAGAATGTGCTGATTTCTTAACAACTGTGTAAAGCTTTATAAAATATATATATTTGATGGTATATCAAACTTCTAATTCCATTTTAGTAGAGAAAAAAAAAACTTGTTGGCGCATCAAATGTTATTAGAACCTTAGGTTTTCCATTTGGTCAGTTCAAAATAAATTTTTTTGTACATTACTATTTTTATTACAATCCAACCTCTTTAATCTGACACTCTTGAGATGCTGTTACTATTGGGCTACAGAAAAGTCTGGATGACAGAAATCACCCCCACCCTAAAAAAGAAAAAGAATGTAACCAATTTTACCAGCACATTCTACACATATATAGCTTATAGCTTTTTCAATTTTCTTCAGTAACTCCACCTTTTAAAGCCTAGATATAGATTCAAGACAACAAGGTGTAAACCCTTAAAAATGAAAATCTAAGATTTTGTGTTAAACTGAAGTCATAATTGGGTCTCTAAATCTTGACCAAAACAACATAATAATCTAATCATATCTTGATTAGTCAAAGCATGCAAGATCATTCCAAGAATACCTAGATGGAAAAAAAGTTCTCATGGGATGACAATCCTGAGTTGAAAATATTATACAACAAAGAAACTGACTGAAGTTGAAGAAAAATGGAATGGAGAACATTAGATAATTAACAAAGAAAATAAAAAAAGATACTTAATATTCTGAGAAAGGAATGTCTCTGGAAAATTGGTAACAAAACTAATGAAGCTAAATAGCATAGAGTATATGTTGTGGAGAAAAGCAACAAATCCCAATGATATGATTTAATTTGAAAACAAAAGAATTGTGTCTCAGAGAAAGCATAAAAATACTGAGCCACATATCAACACTGACAACACGAGGTTGAAAATGCCCATGAAAATCGTTTTTTTTTTTAATCATTTAACCCTAAGCAAGGCGATAATACCACTGGAACACATAGCATTACAGAGACTGATAGAAAGTGAGAAAACTTTAGTGAGGAGAAGTGAGTAAAAGGACAATAAAGGAACAGGCTTCAAGAAGACTAAAGATGATGATTGATGTTGCCTTTAAATATTTGAAGATTGTAGGTGACAGGGAAGCAAGAAATCAGAAGAGAGTTCCACAGGCAAAAAGTATAAGAAAAAAAACTATTAGAGTAGAACAGACAGTTACCTCTAACTAGTTCAACAGTAAAACGGTGAGACCTAGTAGCATAAGTAGCATATAAGCATAGTAGCATGCTTAAATCCATGCAGTCAAGGCACCAAAGACAAAAGCTCATTAGAATAATTTACATGAAAATATTTACAGAAAATTCAGCAGGAAGCCACATCACTATGGTGAGAAAGTGACGGAAGTCAAGATGCCAGGTCAGGATCAATTACATTCTATGAATTTTGTCAAGAATCTCAAGATATATAACAGTAGTACTAAACCTGAGATGACAGCAATATTCAATGCATGGATAAATGGTAGATTCATAAATGTGCAACAATGACTATGATGCAAAGAACTGTCTGGCACAACACAGTGAACCAACTTTGCCAGTAGTAGAACTAGCAATTAATTCAATATAATTACTCTACTTCAAGTCAATGGAAAGTGAGAGCTGCAAAGATGGTGCAAAGTATCCTGGAATTTAGCATCAGCCATATTGATAGCAGAAAGAAAAGATTATTTGTGGTGATTAAATGAAAGCAGTTTTATTTGGGAGGCAATAAAATTAGCAGGCCATTTCTTGTGTCAGACTTGCTACTAATTCAGGAGTAAATAGTTGTGTCATCTACATAGATACCTATTTTTGAACTGATAACATCAGGAAGGTTGGAAACGGTGTAGGTCTGGTGATAGAACCCTAAGATATTCCTGCATTAATATGTGATGAACTAGAAGCATGACCATTCAACACAACCTTTATTATAAAATTTGTTAAGAACAATTGGATTAGGCCAAATATTTTCCCAATGATACCATAGCCTTTGATATATCTTTGCTGTTCTTATCTTAAAATTCACTGATGACTGTTAACCCATCACCAATAGATCTGGAGAAACAGATGCTATATTGTTTAAAGGAGGTCGTAAGATCCTTAACAATTTTGTTGTTGATTAGACTGTCTAATACTTTGACAAAAAAAGGTAAAAGTGTAAAATGGGTGATAATTTAATGGGTTAAATGGTTACCCAGAGTTCTTAAAGACAGCAAATTCAGTGGAGGAATTCTAGCAAGCTGGATAGCAAGAAGTAGTAAAGCATTTATTATCAAGTTTGGAGAGAACAGGAGTCATTTCAAGAGCAAATTTCTTTTGAACAATTATAGAGATACTGTTGAATCTGCAAAGCCTTGTAGGATCTAGTTTAGAAATGATCACAGAAAATATGCATGGAGTTATGTGCATATCACTCAGTAGAGACTTTATTCTAGGGGAAAAATGAGGTAGAAATACTCCAGATGAATTGAGAGGGGAGTTGGAAGAGAATTTCCAGGCAAAGCATTCTGTCATCAAAAGTAAACAATAATAGACCTAATGATGAGGAAGTCAAGAAAGCTATAACAAATACAAAGTTTAATAAAGCATCACTTGACATTGAGACTAAAATTTTGAAAATAATATACCCTCAATCTGAATTCAAAAACAAGTTTCTCAGTTTTATGAAGAAAGTCTAGAATTAGAAGTATATCTCAAAGCACTGGGGTATATTGTGTATTAATGTACTATGGAAGCAGAAAGGTAGTCAGAAAGACCCTCACATGGACAGAGGTATCTTAATTGGATCCATTATGGTGAAAGTCTTCATGAATATTGTATTAACTAGGCTTTCACCGTTCTATGGAAAACAACTCCTAACAACAGTAATTTTGCTTTCATTCTGGTAAGGAGTGTAATGATGGCATATATGTCATCAAACAACCCCAGAAAATTGCTTACCTCTTCAACAGAAAATTGTGTACCTGTTATGTTGATCTCACAACAGTATATGACCACATCAAAAGAAACTTCCTCTTCTCGTTCATTTGAAACTACCTCCAAGCTCTGACTCAACTGAATGTCTAGATCTAATACAGGAAGCATATCAGTTACATATCTGGTGAGGAGACCAATACCTAAGCATTCCAAACCTTATCAGGAATATAATGAGAGCCCCAATCTATTTAATATCTTCCTAAGTTATGCACAGTGTCAGTGTTTGTACAAACATAGATTTGAAGAAATGGGTAATATCAGATCCCAAATTAATCCCCAATTAATCTGATAATAAAAACAGTTTCCCTCCTCATTTTAATGATAATGAGGCTTATGCTGTTGACATAGGTATGCATTGTTGGGATAAGCATTATCTTGAACAGAAAAACAACATCTTTTACCAAGTGTTCTAAAAAATAGGACTCAAGATAAACCTTTTCAATACAGAAACCCTAATCTAGAATTGGAATTAAAGCAATGATGGCATGTATCCTGAATCCATCATAAGAATTCTAGGGTTTGGAATTAGTAAATACTAAACACTTCAAATAACTTGGCATCTGGATCAGTTATAAGAAATTAAGTATAGAAAATAAGGAAATTGAACATAGAGGAGGCTTCATTAGGGATAGTTTCGTCCAACGACTACAAAACTACTACTTTCATCCAATTTACTGCAAAACCAAAAATTACCGCAAAACCTTGAGGCACTAGACTTAAATAGCCTTGCTAGATTGAGACTTTCATGTACAGTATTTACATTCATTCATATTTGTTTTGGGACTATTGAAATATAGACAGACCTCATCTTTTTTGCCATATTTGTTCAGATCAATGGTCAGAAAAAATTGCTTTAAGTTTCTGTAGGGATCATCCTTTTTTTAATCTTATGGACTGACACTATGGTATCATACAAAAAGAACCCAAATAATAGAAACATCACAAACAGAAAATAATAAAATGGATACTCAAACGAAAATAATGACTTTATTAAAATGTTATGTTCCTACAACAAAGTTAGAAAGGTGGTTGGAAATATAGACAGCTTGGACGATCCTAAGGGAAAAGAAGGAAGGGGAAAGAGAGAGGTCAGAAATATAAAAAACGGTGATTAGATGTAATCCATGATGCCAATTTTTTTTTTGGAAATATCCAGATAAACTGTCATAAAAGCAATTTGTATAGAATTGAAACAATCTTAATCAGATCAATGGTTAAAATTGCTTAGGATATGGTTAATGAAGACATTTTTCCTAGATAATTAAGGTCTTAGTAAGGATCATCCTTTCTGAAGTCAAGTTTTTTTAATCAAGATGGTATTTTCGTGGACTGACACTATGGTATCATAAACAAAAGAACTGCTGCAAAAAAGAAAACCAATGATCAAGTCTCGAAGTTACATCAAACGAAGAAACATCACTTGCAGACTTTCAACAACAGTGGAAAAAACTAAAAGATTCACCCAACTATTGGAATCCTCAGACAAACCCCTACAAGTAACTCCAAACAGAAATAATGACTTTATTAAAATGTTGATGTTCCATACAATGAAGAATCCTGAATGATCGGGCATCAGGCCCAAACAAGACTCAATTGCCCTCAAAAAATTTTTAGAAAGGAAGCCATCATTTTTTTCATCAACAATCTGGAAAGATGATGCAAGAGACTCCTTCAGCCCCAAGCCCTGGTTACTGGATTTGAGAAACCTATTCAGACCAGGTACACGAGGGCTGGGATCATTTGACCAAAGGGGTTGGGCAAAAACTTTAATAAAATATTTAATAAATTTCAACTGAAAGTAATACTGTTTTCTTATAAGGAAATGGCTAATATTACAAAACCCTGTTGTTTATAAGATGATGTGTGCATAGTGTAATGGTAAATTTAATTGGTAGAAGTTCAAATTCTGACAAAGGTTGTTCTCTTTCACACAATTACTCTTAGGAAAGGCATAAATTTGTCTTGTCTCACCTCAGCTATGGGTCACGTTGCAGGTCAGATTCGGCTCTTAAGCCTTGACTGGAGTTCAATACAGGAGAAGGACAACACTGAATTCAAAACAAGTTAGATATGATCTCCAGACATATATTACTGATATTATTTATAAGTTTTCACTTATAATTAGTTATAAAGAATTTGTGATTTGGTCAATAAAATGTGGAAAATTAAATAGGATGACAAAATGAGAAATAATGCCTGAAAAAGTGCAGATATGAACTATTTGAAAGATTTGATCAAAACAAAAGATACAAGTTGGAATAATTAGTGGAATAATCATGCAATTTTTGATGAGTTATCTTCATTCTATTTTTCGAATAAAAAGTTACAAAATGAAGAAAATCAGTCAAAAACTTACAATGAAAATACTTTATTTAAATTTTTACTGTAAATAATTAAAAAAAAAACTTGTAATGTTGTGTTTGAAAATATAGGGTCTTATGTATATAATATCACTGAATATTTTTACTCGCTCTAAGACTTAGAGAGGAGCTTGAAGGAAAATATTTACCCATTTTCCATCTAATTCAAGGTGTGCATGTTTTATCTGGAAATTTTCAATCTCCCCCATCTTCTGCCATTTTTCTATGGTTTCCTTTCCTCATCCCACATGACAGATATCCTCTTTGTCCTTTTGAAAATCTGCTGCTGAAGCTGTCCACTGAGCAAAGCTATTTGGCTTTGCTGGGATTACCCTTACAGCAAAACTATTCTAGAAAAGGCCACAGATCAACAGTTTTTGGTCAAAAAGTTTTAACAACTGTTGGAATTCAGAGTATTGTCAGCAAAAATTATATATTCATAAAAATAATATTTTAATTTTATCATCAAATCCATTGGTCAGAGCCTGCATTTTCTTCATTGTAACAATTTTAAATTTTTTACAAGGCAATTATTCATCAGAAGGTCAAAAATTAATATATCTTTCTTGCTGTTTTATTGTATTTAAACAGCTTGGAAACATCATTCTGACATTTAATGTTAGGATAAAAAAATGGGATAATGGAAAAGTAAACAAAGACTTATTGAGAATCATTTTCTCTATGAACAATGTTAAAAATGTTGTTGCGGAAAACTGCAGGTCAAAGGAATATTGTAATTTTAACAATAAATTTGTTTCATAATCTCTCTATATATAGATTGGATGGACATGGGAGAAGGCTAATGGTCATCAGTTTGGAAAGCAGAACCAGTAAGCAGAGTTCCAAATTCCAGACTATTGTGTTCATTTTTGTACCAGTGTCTTTTGGAAAGTCATGAATTAGTTTCTTCTCCCAGCTTAAGTAGACTTGGCTCTCTAGCACTAGAAAGCAGCCAGTCCAGGAGAAGGACTACTTTGAATTCTAAACTATGGAGAAGGCAATAGCAAACGCTTTTACTATCTTTCCCAATAATTCACAACAGATAATAACCAAAAGTGAATCTATAGTAAGACATGATTGATTACACCCTAGAGGGATTTTTAAAAAAATATACAGAGATTGTATATCTGCATTAATCAAAATAAAATGAACACAAATTTATCAATATGATGAAAAAATATTGTTAAGTCATTTTAAACAAGTGTTGAGATTATAATCATGATAATCATGGTTTTTACAAAATTTCACGCATTTTTTAAAATCTGAACTTACTAAACTGTGAAATTGGTTTTAAGTTTTTCTGAACAATATTAAACAAATTTCTCTCAATCATATTCAAAGAAAAACTATTTTCTATTTTACAAACAGAACAGCTAATAAACCTTGAGCTTGAAAAATGTTTCTTTTTTTTTTATCAAAGCTTAAAAAAAACTCTAACAAACTTATTAATTACATTTGGTTCTTCTTTTTGGATGCAACTGTTAAATATAGATCAGCCAAAAGACAATTAGCCAGGAAATGAACATTATTATAATGAAAAGTATTTTAAGGCTAACAACCAAAAAACATTGTAAATAGCTCAAAGGATATTTGATTAATAATTTTGTTTGAAACATTGATGAAAAGTCAAGGGGTTGGGCTGTCAACACATTGCAAAAGCCTCCCTCAAAATATCATCAGCAATGAAAAAAAAGAAGTAATTCTTAAAAGTGATGTGAATAATCCTTATCTAACCAACGAGACTGTGTACTATTATGTTTGTTTCACAAAGGTTAAAAACTGCAATCAATACATTTGGGATTAGCAGGAAATTGTGTTTTTTTTTGTCTCAAAACAGAAGTTAAGAAAAATGCCTTACCTAAAAGCAAGTGGATCAGGTGAAACAGCTGAAGAAGCAGAATATAGAGGCAGACTGAGCAAAAAATAAAGACAAGGAAACAATTTCTATAGAAGAAGAAAACATTTCCTATGATGAAAGTGGAATTATTTGAGGCTTTTTTTAATCTTTGAAATGAATAACTATGAGAATTAGGAAGAACAGCCGACAATATGATTTGTGATTTCAACAAGTTTGGATTTTATATTAAGTGCTGAAATTCAACTGAAGGCAGGAATAATGAAAGGTACTATTTAATAAAAAGAAAAAAAAATTAAAAATTTTAAAAAAATGTACTGGACAGCCATTTGATGACTACATATTAAAAGATAGAAGGTGGACATAAGAAATGAAGAAAAAAAAAACTTAATGCAACTAAAATGAGACAATAGTAAAACAATTCTACAGAGAACAAGGACTACAAAGAAACTCTTGATAATGGACATGAGAACACAGATGAGATTTTGAGAGCACATAATGAGGAAAGAAATCTCAGAGATTTTAACACTCACAGGACATATCAAAAGCAAGAGAAGCAGAAGAAAGCTATTTGACCTATTTCACAAGTTTGAGTAAGGAAATGTCAAAAATACAAAGTTTTAAAAAATTTTCTAGTTCAAAATTTTAATTCAGAATTATATCTCATCTTCCAAAGGAAAAATAAGAATCCTATCTTTACAACTTCATTTTTAGAGCTGGGATTAAATCTTTCAAAATCTACGTCCATTTTGATTTGAAAAAAGCTGTATTGATTTTAATGTTTTATTAACAGTGGCTGTTGCATCCCAAAGTTTATCAAGGTATAATATATGAAAAAATTACAATAGTTAATTTGCAAAACATTCACTAACCTTGTATTCATGCGGTTTTCTTCAATTTTCAGAATCATTTACATTGAGTTTTGCAATGGAATAGCAAAAGATGCTTATCAAAAGCTAAACAAAGTATTAAGAAACAGGAAAGATACATTAGAAATATGGAAAAGATATGAAAAATATCTGCAATATCAATTCTCCTATGTGCAAGTGAATGCTAGAAAATTTCCTCACAAATGAAAATGAGTCTTGAACTAACAGAGAGAGATATGGTTCTATAGAAGGATGCTGAGAATACCATGGATATAATATGTCAGCAATGTGGAAGTTTAAAGGAAAATAGGATGAAAATGAAACAGAGTTGAAATATCTGGAACAGATAATGTGGAAAGAGGGTTTGTGGGTATTTGACATTTACAGTACATACTGAAGGTAACAAGGGCTGACATAAGCAGTGGGTAAATCTACCTATAATGTGTTTATGTAAATCAATGGCAGTACAGGAGATGGGGGATAGTAAAGGGATAAACATTGCCTGCAGCAACAAAGGATAGGAAGTTGTGGAGAGCCATGATCCCCATGCACTGAAGAGATAAAACACATGATGATTTTTATAAAGTTCTCCCAATAAAAGGCTTGAGATTCACTCAAGGCAGTGGCTTGCTGTTAAAATGGTTGTGATTAATGATGTGATATGAATAAAAGTGTTGGTGTTAAGAAATTAATTTATGTTCAAAAAAAGAATTTGCATTCTCTGTGCTATCTGTGGAAAAAGAAAATGACAATGAAGATCAGGTCGACTTTAGTAGGCCTCAAAATATGGTAATTGTTTACACTTCTCTACCAGTCTTGACTAATCACAACATTTCTTAACCTAATAAAAAAAATGCAGATTTCAATCACTGGAAAACTTGGCTCTTTATGAGTGATGAAGGTAGTTGCACATTGTAAATTGTCATGTGGATTTTTTTACCCTTTTGATTCACACACTTTGACTTCAGGGTTTTTGGATCTGAATCTCCCACCCCATTGCTATTTAAACCACTTTCTTGCAATGTTACCAAAGTAAATATAATTATTTTTTGTACAGTTAAATTTCAAAGGGCATAACAGAATTTTATGTAAATTATATAACAGTCAGTAAAACATTTTTTCTCATAAAACAAAACAAATCCAAATTTAACATCTTCATCTGCTAGAACAAAAAAGATTAAAATGAAGACCTATTTCATTCATTTACTTTCTGTCTCACTAGATTCATTCATATAATGATACTTGTAGTACAAATGGAAAGAAACCTGTAACAGAAACAAAAATTATATATATATATATATATATATAGTTTCTAAAGATAAGGTATTTGAAGAATATTAAATTGATTAACAATTAGCAAAAGCATATTTGCATATTATTGGAAGCAGAGATTGGATTTAACATTGACAAGGGAGATAATTTCATTTTATATAATGGCTTCTTCCAATTTGATTTTGTTTAGCTCTTTTTCTTTTTTTATTTATTTTAATAATTTTTCACTTATTTTTTGTTTATCATTTGTTGTCTCAACTGCTTCCCCCACCATTTTCCTTCGTTCCTTCCCTCCCTCCCTCCCTACTTTCTTTGTTATTATCAACTTCCATTCCATGCTCCATCTTCTTCTTCCTCTGTGTCACTTCCTCTTGCGGAGAATTGAGTTTAAACTCAATGTCATAGATAATCGCAGCCATCATTGGAGACATCTTTGAGAATCCGAGGAATCCACCAATTAGAAACTCAATGGGAAAGACATTATTTCCGTTGTTTTCATTTTTAACTTTTGATAAAATGAAAAGGAAAAACCCAGCAATTTTTGATAATGAATGCAGATCATGGTCCAAGTATTTTAGTTTTGTTTTTTTTTTTCTTTTGGCTTTGTGAAAGATTCAATTTTTGACAGTAGGTGGGAACATAAGGGTTATCAGGGAGTTGAGGTTGGAGATAAAATGTTTTGTTTTGTTTTGTTTATGTGTGAGTGTGTTTTGGTTCAATGAATTGCAGAAAAATAGAAGTATTTTTATTGGAAACATATGGTGAAAGAGACTTGTTGATTAACACTGAGATTTGTTTTCCAGTCATTTTGTAAATTTTTATGAAAGAATAAAATGACAGAGAGTTTGCTTGAAAGAGTAAAAATGAGTGGAAAAGAAAGAAACAAAGAAGTGAATCAATTGAAGGAAAATAAAAGGAAACAAATGAGTGAAAGAAAAACAACAAATGCAGAAAGAGAGAAAAATATTAAGTGTGACATGGGAAAGAGTGGAAAGAAACAAGAATAGAGAAAAAAAAGAAATAGATTAAAAGAAGGAGTACTATATAAGAAAAGAAAATGTTGGTGGGTAGAGTATCAGAGAAAAAAAAACAGGATGAGGAAAACAAGAATAGAAGTGAGTAAAGAATATCAAACAAGATGTAAGGGAAGAGTATCAAAGAAAAAGTGAAAAGAAGTACCAAAAAAGATGTGGAAAGGAGTACCAAAAAAGATGTGGAAAGGAGTACCAAAAAAGATGTGGAAAGGAGTATAAAAAAAGAGTGAAAAATGAAAAAAGGAAAAGTAATATGGAAGGAAAGAAGTGAACATGCAGAATCAAGGAAGAAAAAAGAAAATTGCAAAAAGGGGTAAAAAAAAAAATAGCCCCAAAACAGACAGACAGAAACACAAATAAAACAGTAAAAGCAAAAAATGTCAATAAATAAAATTGAAAAGAGGGAAAAAAATAAAGGAAAACAAATCTTGATGCAAATGAAAGATCTTGAAGAGTTCTAATCTCTTACTTTATTCACATTTTAGATCTTACCTTAGATGATGATTAATCTGTTCTAGCAGTGATTATTATAATCAAATTCTGTTTCTATTTGAAAACTATACAACAGCACATGCTAACTTATCAAATCCTATTTATTCATTTCAACTGCCCATTCATCATTTTTTTTATTTGTTTTATCAGTAACCTGAAATAAAAGTTATTAATGGAAAAAAGTCATAAGATAAAATTTATTTGGGTAGGGAAAAAGACTGAATGAAAAAGCAAGTTCAGCTTGTGAGCAAGAAAAAGAAAACAGAAGATAATATTTTCATTTAAAATAGGTAATATTCTGAATAAAAATAATAATCTAATTAATCCATCTTAATAAAATAAAATGTGTTTAATAAAACAAGTTGAATGTGTGTGTGTGTGTGTGTGTGTGTGTGTGCATGTGTAGTCTAAAAGTTGGCTGTCAACACATATAATGGGTTCAGCAAATCAAATTCAAATTCCACCCAAATCATCTGTGGTTACTTTTTCACCAATGACTTGGGAAAGACATGAATCTATCTTTTCTCTTCCCAGCCATGAGTCAAATAGCAACATAAATGGAACCCTTCCATAAAAAGGAAACTGCATTCTAAACTATGGAAAAGACAACTGAAAATCACTCTACTAAATTTCTCAAGAATGCAGATGTTTAAGAAAAAAAATCCTTGAAGAGCCATGTCACTTGAATCCTGAATGGACATGGCTTTAAAAAATATGAAATAAATAATAATAATAATAATTGATAAAATAAAACTTATCACTAAAATTTAGTTGTGTAAAGTATTACCTTTTTAATTTCCTCTATATCATGTTCCTTTATAATGTGATAACTATGGCTCTCTACAGCTTCCTGTCTTCTTATTGCTTTCAGTAATACTTGCTTCTTTGAGAGCATTCATTTTGTGTCCTTTTACCTCCATTTATTTGTTCAAACTTGTCAAGTAGGTTTCTCAATGCTTTCATCTGCTTCTCTTGAATTGTATATGTTATTGTGAGTGTTCAATTTTTCAAGCCTTCTTTCCCTATTACATGTAATTTCTGTTCTGATTGTTAAAAACAGTTTCTTTCTACTTACTATTATTCTTAAACTTCCTTCTTTCTGATATAATTTATCTACAGTATCCTCAAAAGTTACTGGTTTCACCGCAACTCTGTCATTTCTTCACTGGTGAGGAAATTGTCTGTCATTCACTCCAATAGAAGAGATGAGATATTACATAGCAATTCAGCACTCTTATGTTTGTTAAGAACATATTTAAATCCCTTAATACCTTGATCAGTTTCTGAAACACATCCTTCATGATTCCAATGTGTCTTTAGACTTCAGTTTTTCTTCGGAATCTGCTATCAACACAGCCTATATGGTGAAAGTCATCGCCATTGATAATAAATCCTAGGAGGTCTTCCAATCTTTTTAGAATCATTTCACTATACAAATTAAATAAATCTCTTCAGAAAAACATATCCTTGTCATACTCCTTTCGCTATGACTTATTTACATAATGCATTCTCTCCCTTCATATAAGCTGATTAGTCTCAGTAGAGGCTACAGATTATTTATATATATTTTCCATGTAGATCAAGCTTTCCTAACATTCCAAGTTCATTGTGTTGTATTTTCTTGAATGCTTATGCGTAATCTATGAAACATAGGTACAGATCTTTCTGCACATCAATTGCTAAGAAAAATTGCATTTCTTGTTCCAGTACCTTGAAAAAAGCAAAACTGTCCTTCTCGATTTCTAACATAATTTTGCTTAGAGTTCTAATTACAATCCTAATTATAAGTTTTGTTACGTGACTCATCAGACTGATTGTTTTTTAATTCATTCACATTTTTTTTTGTTTGAGCACTTTTATGGTTTTTCCTGTACTTGGCTATACTCATATTTTATTTACCACTTCGATAACCTTGTTAGTCCACAAATCCTCTAAAGCTGTCAGCCACTTGATGCACAATCTCATCTGGTCTTGGTGCTTTGTTGCTCTTCCTTTCTTGCCCAATGTAGAAAAAAAAATGGTGATGAGAGGAGGGAAAAAAGTCGCCTCAAAGAAATGGATTGCGTGGCTCCCTTTCTCAGACATTACACTGGGCAGTTGTGAAACAGACATCAGCTCAGCCATGCTTACTTCGACTTCCTCTTTGTCCATCTGTCAATCCATATGCTCAACTCTATTGCACACTGTCTGCCGAATGACTTTGTTTTTTTCTAGTACTGCAGGAACCCCGCTTTTTATGCTATTCCAAGATGGCCAAAATTTGCATGTGTGCAAATATCATCTTGTCTTGGATGAGATATGCGTGCATAAATTGCGTTTTCAATAGCGGCCATATTTCTTTTTATAATCACTTTGCAGGCAAGATATGTTCGTGTTAGTTTCGGATTCTGAAGTAAGTCATGTCTTTCGTCACACCCAATGGTGACCAAACCTCAGATTTTAGTATCACAAATCCTCCCATACTTTTATATATATAGTGAAGGTATTACTCCTCTTCTGTTATGAAAGAGTTCTCTTCCATTCTGGTATTTTTTCTTTTTCTATTATAATCATTCCTTCTAGAATTTATATACTCTGCATCTTTTTTGTTCTGCAATTTCTTTGATCATTTTTTGTGCATGCCTGCTACATCACCATTCTGTAGTTTTACAATCTCTGCAAATTTCTTATTGAGCCATTCATCTTTAGCTTACTTGTACTTATTTCTGATATTTTTGTTTAGCATTATTTATTGGAATTATCTCTTTTCCCTTGTCATTCAGTTCCATTGGTCAGTGTGCTAAGATGAAAAGCTATTGTGTACTGTACAAATATATGAGCACATGGCCATGTGGTTAGAATGTTTGCTTTCTGTCCATTAGACCCAATTTTGAATCTCTCCATGGTCGATTTGACAGGATGGTGACTTCTTAATATTAACAGTTTGAAGGAGGTGATCCCAGTGTGTGGCACATTTGAAAAGTGCCTGAAAACCATACCATGGGTTGACCCAAGCCTTGTGAGCCAAAGTGGGTAGATGGAACCCTTGGGAGCTGTTGGTGGTTGCGCTAGCATGGTCACAAGTCATTGTGACAGAGGGTTTGAGTGTGCTAACCTTGCTCATGCTGTTGATCAGACTAGATAACGTGCTCTCTCCCAGAAACTGTAACTAAGGATCCACTCAACATAGTTGCAGTATAAACCACAGGTGAGCTCTGTAGATGTTGAACAAATACAAATGTGCCTGAGTAGCCATCTACAATGAAGATTAGCTAGTCGGCCTAGTAGACTGGCATCCTCAGATTTGAGTGGCTTCTCCATTTACTGTAGAAAGTTTACTAAATACAGAACATTAGATATCTATTATATATTGTTTTTAAAGATTTGAAGACATTTTTGTTTATTTTAGAATTTAATGAAATTTTTCTATTTTCTCTATAAAGCAACTTCTATATCTTCTCATTTACAAAAATAGTAAATAAGTTTTCAATTTTCTAAACAAAACTACATAATAATTGCCAAGTTGTCACAAACTAATGAATAAATTGTGTACATTTCACATCTAAATTTCATATAATTGAATAATAATACTTTAACTCTTTCACTTTGACTTTTGCAATAAAATTGAATAAAAAAATATTGTCATGTTGTTTTTGTGATATAGTATGAGGAATCAAGATTCCACTTGTCTCAAACTGATAATATAGTTTGGGTACAGCACATATCTGATTAGGCCATTAAACCCAGTTGTCAACTTGGCACTGTGCAAGCAGTTGGTGGCGCCAAAGTAATGCAGGGTGTGTTTACATTGCATCAGTTGGGTCCACTGGTCCAGCTAAATATCTCTGATCGCTAAGTTGTACTGCTTCCCAACCATTTGAACCTATTCCTGAATTTCATATATTTCCAAAAATGAGTTACTCCCAGAGGATAATGCACAGGGTTATCAGTCCCAAATTGGCAAGAATTAATTTAAAGAGCATTTTAGAGACTTATGACAAATAGTAGGGCAACCATGTATGCCCAACATGAACCACCTCAAACATTTATGGGATGTTTCCAAGAAGTCTATTTGCATACAAGATCCTGCACCCACAAATATCAGGTAGCTGTGGGCAACTATAAAAGATGACAGTTCAGCATCCTCAAACATTTTCCAACAACTTATAGAATCAATACCATGTAAAGTTGCTGCAATTCACCAGACCAGTGTGGGATTTTAAATTATACTAGACACTGATAACTATTTTTGGCACTTCAGTGTATATATAATTTGTATGAAGGTAAATCAGAAAGTAAATGCAATTTTGAAATTACAAAAAAGGGATGTGCTAACATATGACACCACACATGCAAATAAGATGACAGGTAGCTAGCTGTGCACAGAATTCCAGCATTCAGTTGAGTAGCAGGCGGCAATGAGATTGGACATATGGATTCCCAACTCAGCAACTGAACCATCAAAGTTCAATGTACCATAGTGTATTTTCTGTGAGCAGAGGATGTCAAACCTGCAGAAATCCATTGCCAAATGTTGGCACAATATGGGGGCATGCACCATGAAATGTGTAAGAGTGGGGGGGTTGAACACTTTAAAGGGGGGATGAAAGCCAACCTGGTTACCCATCAAAATGGCACATGGAAGAATGCACCCAGTTGGTGGATGCCTTGATCAGAGAAGACCAATGAATTATATAAGCATAAAAGGTGATAACAGTGGACATCAGCTATTATACATGATGACTTGGGGTACTATAAAGTTTGTACATGTTGAGTGCCCAAACAAGCATGTGGTGTAGACATAATTTCATGAGAAACCAAAAAGCTTCTTTTCAGAAGAGATAAACAAGTTCATTGAATGATATTAGAAGTGCATTAGTGTACAGGGGGACAATGTTGAAAAGTGACATATGAATTTGTTCTTCATCAGTGGAAATAAAGATGTATGGAAATTACCTTTACTTTTTTATTTACCTTTATATATTCCTTTTCTTGGGTATATAACACTGCTCTATTTTAAATACTTTTGAAAGAGTTTTTTAATATGCATAAAAATAATATTTGTCTGTTTCACACAGTGCAAATTTCAAAACAAGCAGTTGTTTCATATATGGGAATTAAAAATGAAAAAGGGGTAACACCAATAGTAAAACTTATGGTTCACTAATGCATTGTTTTTTTTATTAGTTTCTCCTTGATTATGTTGAAATGAAGCCTCACCTTTAAAATATCATTAACCAGATTACTTGTATTTTATATATAGATGGCATTTTCAGCAGTCCTGTCTGTACTGCCATTACTCTGTTCAGAAACTATGAAGCAAACTTGCATGAAATACACACATAATAATCTCAAGACAAATTGTTGCCATTGTCTTTATTTAGAATTATTGTAAAGACTGAAAAAGCTCCTTGGAATAAACTTGAGAGAATCATTAAAATTTCAAACGAACTTGCTCTGCCTTCATTTCTGATAAGATATAAATAATATCTAATCAGATTGAAAGCAAATAAGAAATCTGTGAAGTTGAAGAAAAGACAAACTTAAAATAATTCCTTCTGTTTGTGTTATAGAACAGTTGAAAGCAAA
>CAHIKZ030001348.1:250000-375000 GCA_903632075.3 Acanthosepion pharaonis
AAAAAGATTTAAATGAAGCAAAGAAACGGTATGTTTATGAGATGGCAAGGGGCCAAGAAACTCCAATAAGTCTGTTGGCAAATGTTGCATGTTTTTTCTGGAAGGGAGTTTTCTGAAAGGACCTTTGACCAATTTATGAACGTACGTTTATTCGGAAACTTTAATTTCCTGATCTCAGTTGAATTTGTTGGTGAAAGGAAGGCAAGATTAAATAATTACATTTGTGGTCTGGGAGAATTTTGTTTAACGGGGATGGGCGGAAGTCCTTATGTTTCAACACATCTACCCAATTCTCCTTTTCCTTTTATCAGTCACGGCTTGTTGATTCCGTCTATTGACACACCTTTTATGAATCTTTTCTCCTTCAATAAAAGGCAAGGCTGCCATTATTCAATCGGGAGAGTTTTGCCTTCATCCATCTTCCGTGTCAACACCAAAATTGAATTCATGAACATAAAAAATTTCGTCATTAGTTTTTGGAAAAGGAATGTTTTTTAGGATTTTGATGAGGAGGGCACCTTCTGGAAGGAAAAAGCCTATTTGTAAGAACTTCCCATCCCTGAGAAGTGTGCATTCGTGTGAGGATTCTATTTTATTATAATCCAGAATCTAATGCTCCTTTAGTATGAATGTCGTACTATTCGTTGCCTGCGCCTGAACGGGCGTCGGATGGCCTCTCCAACGTCCAGGCGTAAAAATTTAGAAAAATTTTTTATATCAAGTTTTATCTACAATGATATTTAATGATGATCTGATTGATGAATATCGGTTTGATGTAGCGTCAAGCATAAATTTTCTCAATATGGCCTCATAGTAATTCTTTGAAATGCCTTTTTTATTATGAGGGCATCACTGGCTGGTGATACGTAGGGCTGTTTCTGGGTCGCCAAGAGACTCTGCTCAGCTGGCTTGGAGAATTCTCCAAACTGCCGACGTTGTAGTGGGGAGGTCGAGACCTTGGGTCACGCCTTCTTTCATTGCAGCCAGGTAGTGCTGTTGGTCAAGTTTGTTGAAGGCCTCATGGTCCGCATGCTGCAGGGAAAGTCCTTTGTCCTTCAGTCCTGTTTCTGTTTGTAGCAATGTGGCACCGCCACTGACGAAGGCTGAACAGTATGTGTTCCCTATTTGCTAGGGTGTTATGAGAGTCGTGGTTTGGACGACATGTCAGAAGGGATTCTATGGAGGCGAGAAGTTCACCTCTTCCCAACTGATCTTGTACTTTTAAGCATCAGCTTAAAGTCAAGATTAGGATGGAAAGGCGGCGGCTCACTTCATCAGAATTCAGCAAAAGGTGGGTGAATTTTTGCGCGCTTGTGTCGTGTGAAAGGAGCTGACCTTGAGGTGGCACATTGATGCCGGTTAGGCATCAGGATATTGTTCTTCCTGGGTTGAACTTGTGCAACCCATCCTGAAACTAGGCTTTTTATTTTTTTCCTTTTTGATGATTTAGTTTCCTTTTTCAGTTAACTTAGCTAGGTATGTATGCTATTGGCCCCTTTTATTTCTGTCCCCATTTTTTTTTTCTTTAAGTTTAATTCCCCATCCCTCCCTCGTTAGGTGGTCAGTGATGTCAGTTCGCTGGTGGATGCGGGGCGCCTTTCGTTTTCGTGTGTGTGTTTTTTTTTTTCGTATTTGTTGTTGTGTCTGAATGAGTGCATGACAGTGTGAGTGATTGGGATGAATGAATGGTTTATACTATTATAGTCCCGCATTGATTTCTGGCCAGTGAAGTGATGTTTCTGTCACATTTAGGAAATTGTGGGGGTTTTATTACTAATCTTATTTTCTTTAGTTTCTTGTAAATAGTTTTTGTATGCATATTGTAAATACTCATTGGGGTTCATTTTTTAGAATTGTTGTTTTATTCCCCCCCCCAGAGACAATGAATTGTAAATATGGGGACTAGTTAGTATTTTCATAGAGACAAAAAGGTATTATGGTGGTTGTAGTAAGAAAGGTACGAATGAATGTGTTGTTTTGGTGTAAGGAATATTGTTTCGTATGTTTGGGTCAGTGCTTGCGGCTAGCTAAGTTATAGTTAAGACAGAAGAAGACCGTCCTTTCCCCAATCCCCTTTTTGGCCTTGTGCCACATTTCTGTATTGTACAGAATAAATATCGCTTTCCTCTTTAGAACCTTGACTTTATAAATTCAAGTGCAGTACTAGAGTAGCAGTTAGGTTCTATCATTTTACAGCTGAAATGGTTAAATACAACCATAAGTTCTATGCTAACAGTTTCTTCCTTTGCACTTCTCACTTGTGGAACTTTCTTCCACCCTCTTGTTTTCCAGTCTACTTTGATCTTCAACTGGCCATGGTTATGACAAAATTGACAAAATTCTCAACAAGCAGAATTGACAAATTTTTCAATAAACAATAAGAGGAGGAAGAAAAAGAACAGGGTAACATTATATTAAACAAACACTATATAATATAAAAAAGCAAATCAAATGTAGGCAAAGCAATAGTAAAAAGGCAAAGTAAGAATTGTGTTCAAATGCAAAAGGGAGACAATCAAGTGGTTATAGCATTCTGGCTTCAAGGCAAAAAAAAAAAAAAAAAAAAAAAAAACATGTGAGAGATTAGACCAGAAATTGTTAAGAAGAAATCCCAGTATGCATCTGCAGAATTTGTCTACAAATTTGGGGAGGGGATATTCTTAGCAGTCATTTCTACAGAATGGAACCAATATAGTCAAAAATTTAAATGCAATATCAATCATTACCTTGACTCTTCTTAATTCCCATTCTTTTATTGTTCTTTCATATGTTTTTCTCTTTCTCATATACTTTCACGTTCAGTGTGACTTAATGACTTTATTGCCTTGCTTGGAGTGAAATGATTAAAAAAATGTTCTTAGGTTAATGTTTTAATGTTATCATGTGGTGTTGGACAAAACTACTCCAAGTGCAAAATAATCAATATATAAATTTTTATGAACTGGTATCAGGAAAATAATATTTTTTAAATAAAATCAGTAAATTTCTTGTGATGTTTACTGCTTTTCTCTATAATTTGTCCCTATAACATTTGAATTTGTGATATCTCATGCGGCAGTTGTGAAAGCAAATTGACAAAGATTATCTTTTTTCTTTCTTACAGTTTCGCTTAGTATAAATGATTGATATCATTTACTTCTAACTGATTCTATGGCTACAAACTGAGTAAAAAACATGGTCAAAATTGTTTTCAAAATAATGAGAAACAACTTTGTTAAATTCCCCAGCAGATAGAAAGTAGGTGTCAGCGAATGATGAAATTTCACTATCAGCAGAGTACTAGGAATTCAACTAAAGGAATAAATTATACTTAAAACTGTATTTTTATACTAAAAAAATTTTTTAATTTTATGAACTTGTGGTCTGGCAATGATGAATAGGGGAGATTTATTTTTCACTTTTTTTTAGAAAATTAACATTGAACTTTAATGTCTACCAGGTGAGTTAGTAACAAAATGAACTACTCTTGGATCTTGCTTCATTTGCAGATATGTTCAGATTGAAGATGTCTTCTTAAGTAACATCCCCATCTCCTAGACAATCAACCTATGTAATATAAGTGCCAGAATCACACAAAAACAATGCAACCAAACACTCCAAACAACCAGCTTACAGAAGTCCTTACAAGGTGGTGAAATATATAGAGAAACATTTCACAGTTATAATTAATAATAGACAAGAGAATATTTTCATTAATCAACTAAAACTGACACATTTAGAAAATATTTGTGAGGATTCATTAGAAGCCACCAAACAGACACAACCTAGAACATCAATGAGCAGTCATCATATTAGATGGCCTTAGAAACCATTTTCTTACCTGACATAGTAAAAATTCTCTTTCTTGAAATTATTATAAAACTTACTTGAAAAAGGGTACTGTATTGCCTTGATAAACACAGTACTTGCAGTAGCCCTTAATAAGCATAGTATTAGTAGCAGTCCTGAGAATTTTTTTTTCCACACTCCACTCTCTCTTTCATAAGCAGGATGTGGCAAGCATTTTACTGCTCTATTGCTAATACCATGGAAAGTGCTTGGATGTTCCATGCAAATAGCTTCTTCCCACAAAACACTGCCCTATAGAACAGACACCCTAGTGAATATTTCCCCAATCACAACAATCTTTACCTGTTCGAGTCATACAGTTATATTAACAGATTTTCACTCACAAGGCTTTGGTCAACCCGTAGGATGGTTTCCAGACACTTTCAAAATTTGACGTATGATAGGATTTCCTTTCCAGGCCAATATGAAGAATATTCTTGATAAATTGCCCATAGTGAGATTCAAATTTGGATCTCATGGTCAGAAAGTGAATGTTCTAACCTCTCGGTCATGCACCCATGTCATGTATAAAAAGAATAATATTCTATGAGAAAGACATCTTTTTCATTACAATGAATCCAAAAGATTTGCAGATATACCAACACCATGATGGTTTTTCTTTGTAGGCTTCAAAATAAATTTGATCTCTTAAAAGAGAAATTAATGAACACAAGAAGATAACACTTATAACATCCCAGACAAATGTGGCAAAAAATTTAAGGCAGAAACCCACTGGTCCCTGAAAGTCAGACTTTAAGAAAATAAAATATGGTAAAGACTTACATGCTAGGTTTTGAAAAAAGCACCGAATTATCTGTGTATTGCCTGAGTGGGGGGGGGAGCAGAAATGTAACACCAATTTTGAAACCAGTTACATCTGGGCTATTGTTTGGCAGAATTTCCATTCAAGGATTTGCCAGTTTTTTTTTGCATCAATAAAATGCATGCAATCAGGCAGATGGCAAGAAAGATTGATGTGTTGATGTTAGTTACATTACCTTCAAGTGTTTGTCTTGGATATTAGTCATTTCTTTTTGGTGATAATGTCACCTGCTGAATTGTCCCATGTGTTGTGTTAGTCACCCTTTAAATGAAAGGATCCCCTACCAATTGCCCCCTGTGTATTTGCATTAGCCCTCTTTATGTGAGAGGGTTGTTGCAGCATTGCTCCTAGTTAGATGCAAAGCAGTAAAACCAGAATTTACACACATGTAAATGATAGGTGTAAGGAAATGGAATAAATATCAACAAGGTGTTGTTTTAAATTTCTTATTTATATAACCAAGTAACTAAGGAGAGAAAATACACTAATGTACAGGTAAAAAGAATGAAGACATTAAAATTTAGGGATTGTGTGGATGATACATGCATGTACGTGTGTGTGAAAAGGTTCAGTCACTAAGGTGAAATAAGCATATTCCTATGCCTGGGAACAAGGATGCCAATGATGCATGCTCGAAGGAAATATGAGGAGAAAGGACAAGAAGTGTCCTGGAATTTTTTTTTTTTTTTTTATAGTTGTTTGAAAGTTGCAACCTAAAAATTACTTGGTGAACCTAAGTGGAGGTAACCCATAGTCAGCTATCAATTGCCCCCTATTGCATTTGTGTTAACCTACTCTTGGTGAAAGAGTCACTTACCAATTGTCCTAGTGTCTATTTACATTAAACCACCATTATTACATCAACCTATATAAAATCATGTAAACATTTCCTAAAAACATTATTTGAAGAACAAGTCAGAAATGTACTGATCAGAAGATTTTAAGATTACAAGATTGATTATCTAATAAGTAAAAAAAAATGTTAACAGACTTCAAAAGTGAAAAGTGCTGCATCTTTGTATTCTGTACATAATTATGAAAGTGAAAAAAGAGATAGGCACACCAAGAAGTGAAGAGAATAAAATGATTGTTTCTATCTGGCAAAAGATCCCACTTTCATTATATTTGTTTGTGGGTAAAAAGATAGCAACAGTTAAGATACTGATCATGTATAGAAAAAACAACTGAGACAGTAAAGAAGTGATGTAATTAAAATACTGCTCACATGGAAATGCTGATTAACAGCTTGTTGAATATTCATTTTAGTAGAAATTTACAAACACTGAAAGTGAACACAGTGAAAGGGAGTAAATCATTTTCAATATATGTAGCATAAATTTAAACAGAAAATCAACTGATTACTGAAAAATAAATATGGATACTTGTCAGTTTGAAATCAATTTTAAGGAATTGATTGTTTATTACAAAATCATACTAATCTCTTTTTCTAATTAGTTAGAGAAAATATAATTTTTAAGTTGCATTTGAACAAGAAAATGCAAAAAAATGTCTGCTGCAGAGATATCTAAAGGTGAAATAGAAAATTTTATTATAGCAAATCATATCAAGAGGGAGAATGAAACATATTACCCACCCTGGGATGATGTTCAAGTAATAGGATGCAACAGTGGAAGAAGAGAATGATTATTATCAAAGAAAGAATTGAATAGACTTCCCATGTAAAAAAAAAAAAAAAAATATGGAATCACTTTTGTTACACAAGTTGCTGACAGTGGAGTTGTTGTAAAAGAGTTTACAACTTAGAATAGGATCTCCATTCTTGGAAAAAAGTTATTCCTTCAATTTTTCTGATTGATTATATTCCTAAAGAAGACTGGACAAAAAAAAAAAAAAAAAAGAAAGAAAAAGAAACATCAATTGTCCAAGTAGCTATTAAGGATTGAATTCTAAAAAACTCTCCAATTTTTTCAGATAAGCTAAAATATTTGTTTTCTCTCATCATCATCAAACTTTTTTCTTACAGATAAAAGAAAAAGTTTTCAGCAATGTGCTACAGATATCTATTCTTGGCAGTGTACAAACTTACAGCCATATCACTTTGAAATGCCAGTTCTCATACAATCATCAAAGTTAAGCAACATTGAGCCTCGTCAGTGCCTAGATGGGTGGCCACTTGGGAATACCAAGAGCTGTAATGGATGACAATTCAAAATTGGAAATCAGAGAGCCGAGTTCTAATTCCAGTTATTCACTTATGTGTAAATACTCTTGTTAAATGTATGAAGCCATCTTTTCTCCCTCAGCTATATGTTAATTAGTAGGATTTGTATGAGCAAATCATTATCTCCAAAAAATTCTTATAATCTAAAAATATTTTCTAACTTTAAATAATCTGCAAAAGGTTTATTACTGGTAAAAAAAAAACCCAAATAAATCAATCTTGTTAGTGTGCAACCATTTTGAATATACACCCTTCACCTTTTCTTCAGTCAACCTCATATTCTAGCCTTGTCTCCTTGTGTCCATCTGGTGATATTGATGGCCCACCTGTTGTCTTGTTCATCTGTGTTTAGCATATTGGATGGATGGAATTATGTCAAAGACACTTGTTTGATGTTTCTGCCAGATGTTGTGCTGTCTCAATGTAATGTCTAATATTATCTGTTCTATGTTCCCCTAGGCTAGAATGTACATCTCTGTTTAACATTGAGTCATGAAGCCACATTGTAATTTGGAGGATGCATTCATGGAAAGCTATCATTTTGTGTAACATAATAAAATTAAAATGGACAAAGTACCAAACAGTCTTCAGGAGAAGAAAAAAAAAAACGCACTTCAATTCCATGTCCTTGTAAGCCTAAAGACAGCCATCAAAAAAACACAATTTTCTTTTTGCTGTTTAACTAAAGACATTAAAATCTTTGGTTTAAACAACATAGGAAACAACAGTCAATCTACTTCCAGAAATTGAAACACGAGCCAAGATTTATTGCATTTTTAAAATCTATTTTGCTCTTTTTTAGTAAGAGTCTTATTTACATATTTTTTTCCAGACTAACTTTTCTATGAAATAGGTCTACAGCCATTTCTTATCATAGCTATTAATCTAAACTAGGTAACACCAAAAATTTTCTAAAAAGGAGTATACCATGATGAAAGAAAAAGCCAAAAACTTGATAAAAACAAAGTTTTATTATCAAAATGTTTGTTATTATTAAGAGGAAAGACCAAAGTATATTTTTTCCTTATTTTTTAATCCTTTCTAGCATGTTGGAAATTTTGGTTAAAAATTTTGATTTTCTTTGTCAGTGGCAGGGCCAAATATTACCATGAGAAATTTAACATTTTTTGCAGTAAAAAACACATTGTTTTGGAAATTCTTGCAAAAATCAAATAACTGTCAAATTTTAATGAAATTTTCAGGACTTATTCACAAATGACTTAAATTATTTTTGAAATTTTGTTTTTAGAAAAATCTTGGTAAAAAAGTTTTTCCATGTCTGTTATCCCCATCTACTTAATTTTATGAAATTTAGAGAAATTAAATTTTGAATTAAATTTTTATTCGAAATATTAAATTTAATATATTAGCTTGTAATTAAAACTAAAATAAAAACTTCAAGAAAGATTTTTCATTTATAAAAATTCATTTGAAACTTTAGGTGTCAAAAGAAAGGATTTTAAAAAAAAATATCTGTATAACATGCACAGTATATCAAATTGTTACACTCTGTTGCAATTAGATCTCATTCTGATCATTCTGCATGATGGCTGGATGTGAACACCTCGAAGGTAGAAAATGAAATTGAAGTTATTTTTTGCATACTGGACTCCATGCACTATGTCCAGTTTACAAAGTGAGCTTCAGTAGTAGTCAATCATGAATGTTCCTGCCAGTAAAAGAAACATCCATGGGGACTACCAGACCCACTTAAAAGCAGGCTCAGGGGATGCCCAGGATACAGATGCCACCCAGCGCAGTTGCCAGCCATCATGCAGGGCACTGCTTCTACCACTGCCATGGCCTTGTCACCATGACAGGAGTTATGGGCCAGCCACTATGCAGAGCCCTATTACCACCACCATTGATGCCTTCAACATCACCATTCAACATGACCACACATCTCAACAACCGTTACCACTTCTTGGCTTGACCTACCACCTTGGCTATCCAGCTTCAACTTGAAACATCTAAACCTCGATTCCTCCCAGCTGCAAGACTTCGTCGATAACATCACCTGCTGCCACCTCGGCAAACCTTGACTCATTTACAAGGCATAACCTTCGCAGTCAACCCCAGTGACATCCATTCCACAGAAGTCTACCTTGATTCATTTACAAGGCATTCCCTTCACAATCAACGCAGTGACATCTATTCCACAGAAAAGGCCTCCCAATACCCGCCATCATCTTGACCTACCATGACTCATTTACAAGGTATTCCCTTTGCAGTCAACCCCAGTGACATCTGCTCCACAGAACAGGTCTACCTTGACTCATTTTCAAGGTATTCTCTTCGCAGTCAACACCAGTGGCCTCCATTGAACAGAACAGGGCTACCAAGACCATGCCAATCCGACATCAACCCATTTCAACACAATAAGCCAACCAACCGACAAGATGAGCTACAACGGTGACCTCCATTATGTAAACATGCAAACTACCAGACCTGCTTAAAAGCAGGCTTTGAGGACAACCAGACACAGTTGCAGCTACTGGCGTAGCCATTAGCACGGCCACCGGGCATCATGCAGTGCACTGCTGCTGCTACCATGCCAACAGAGTTGTGGATCAGCCACCATATAAAGCACTACTACCACCACCACTCAGCATGACGACGCATATCAACAACCGTTACCACATCCTGGCTTGACCTAACACCCCAGCCTACCTTGACTCATTTACAAGGCATTCCCTTCACAGTCAACCCAAGCAACATTTGCCCCACAGAACAGCTCTATCTCAACTCCCTTTTCAAAGCATTCCCTTCACAGTTGATAACAGCAGCCTACATTCCACAGAATAGGGTTACCAAGACGATGCTAATCAGACGTCACCCTGTTTCAACACAACAGGCTGACCAACCAACAAGATAAACTACAACTGTGACCTCCCTCAACCAAATGTTCACTGACCATATCCCGTGACCTTGGCCATGCCGGCACAAGCAATGGTTCAATTCCCAACACTCCACATATATCTAATCGCTATTCCTCTACTCTTTACTAACAATAAAGTTGTTTTACTCTAATTCTCGTTATTCCTTTCTCTCGCTACCATACACTTAATATGACAAAATTTAGGCAACACCCAACACTTAATACTCTTTCAACAATTCTCACTCAATCATAAATTACACATATTTTATGCACATCAATATATAGAGCCATATGTACATTATTATTATGATATAACTTCTTATATTTCCAGCTTTCCTCATGATAACCATTAAATTTTGTTCTCTTGGCCAGTATTGAGCACCTCCTCCACACACCACTCAGATCAAAATTCCTGGACAGCATAAACAATATCACATGATTCTTTGCTCTACACAAAACTCATCATTTGTGAATGCTACCTCTGAGAAGAAAATAACCTTTCCTCTGCCACCAAGGGAGACAATTTGCCCACAATCAATACATTAATGTGAAAAGAAAAAAAAACAGGAAAGCAACATACATTCAAAGGTCTGTGTAATAGGCTGGCAATTATGTGTACTGAATAAACAACAGGTATCTATAAAGAGCAAAGCAAAGAAACAAAATAAAATCTCTGAGAATATTAACTGTAGTTTATTTCATCTCTGCAAGGTCTCCCTTTTTTTTCCCTCCTTTTATTATTATTTCATCTTTGGTCTTCATCACTTTCGATTGTTATCATGTAAACCTGGCTACCACCTTTTTACATCACTTCTTTGTGGGTGAGTAGAAACAGCTGGATGAGAACTGAAACAGATCATGTTTGATATGGGTGGTGGGGTGTGAGGATTTTGATCTGCTTTTAGAACTGACCAATACAGGGAGGGGTTGCAATGACTGCTTACTGCTTGTTTGCTAATCTAAGCTCATTTCAACTCTCCCTATCTCTCCTACTTGCCAGGCTTTTCAATTACAAATATTCAGTTTCTAAATCAAAGGTGTCTTTTGTAAAAGTATACCAAATGGGAAACTTGGAAACATCAAGAAACACAGATATTTTATGTATGAAGATAAATACAAGCATATCAAATGAGGTTAATGAGAAATGACAAGAAAGTTTATTAATGTATTTTAAAGATTTCCTTTAGAAAGCCTATCTATGTGTTTGTATGTGCGCATACACTCATATCTATCAATATATGCTATAATAAGAAATAGAATAAAAAATGGTGTATATCCTGTTTTCTAAACTTGCCACCAAAAATTTAAATTACCTTACTACTTATTAACAAGTCTATCTAGATGGAAAAAATTCACCTGCAAAGTTTAATAACAAAAATTGCTTGATTTTGTTGTATCCCATGAATTACACTGAGGTTTCTTAAGAAGAAAGGACCTCCAATCTGTGGTTGACTAGGGCAGGAAATGGCTTTTAAATTTTAATGCTTCCAAAATGAAACTGTTCTCCTTTATCCAACACAGAGATCCCTTCCTGTCTCCCATCAGAATGACTGATTCCCAACTCCTTGAGAGCGCCTCGTTACACCTGCTTGGTCTCACACTCTCCACTGACATGAGGTCAAATAAATACATTGAATCCATAGCTTCATCTACCGCAAGGAAAGTTGGCTCTCTATGTTGTGCAAGAAAGTTTTTCTCATCTGAGTCCATCTTTCAAATCTATAAATCAACCATCCATCCTTGCATGGAATATTGCCATCGTATATGGTCCGGTGTTCTCGCTGTATGTTTTGAGGTCCTTGACAATATCCAGAGATGAATATGCAAGATGATAGGTCCTGATTTGGCATCTAGTCTACAATTGCTATCCCACAGACATGCTGTGACCTCACTCTGTTTCTTCTACAAATATTTTCACAGCAACTGTTCTGATGAGCTATTTTCACTGGTTCCTGGACTACATGAATTTAAATGTGCTACCAGGCTGGCAACTCAGTCCCACCCTTTCACTGTCAAAACAGTTAAATATAACTGTCTCTTCTACTCGAACAGCTTCTTTTCCGACACTTCTCATCTGTAGAACTCCCTTTTCTTTACCTGCTTCCCCATTAGCTATAATCTTCAAACACTCAAGTGTAATGTCAATTGATATCTGACTCCCTGAGCTTGTTCCCCCTCCTTCTCTATATACTTTCCTCAAACATGCCTCTTTACTCCTGTTATCAATACTCTGTAACCTCTTGCATACTAGTGACACTCCCGCCTTGCTTGGGATGAATTGACTTAAAAGAGTGTACTAGTAGGAATTAGCTGATTTTCCAAAAAAAATATAGAAGTTTACTGATTATATACCTAAAGAAGGTTGTATTAGGATGTTTGGAAAGTAATTTCACCACTCTTACAAAGTATGAGCCAACCAACCAAAGGAGAACCAAAGTTGAATGGTATGAAAGTGAATCTAGAATTAGTTAAGCATACTTTCCTGTGAATAGTAAGAACAATTTTGAATTAAATTTAAAGCAAAAAGGGAGTTCATGTTATACACAAGTACACATTTTTCAGAAATCTTTACCCAGCTTCAAAAACCTCTTATTCAAAACAGCAAGATTGTAATTATGCTCAGTCAGCATAATAGTTATGTAATGAAAGAGAAAATCACCAACCTCGAAGGAGTTTGTGTTTTGTGTGTGTGGTCTGCTGAAGGAAAAATAAAGACAATTGTTAGTAAAAACTTGCTACTCCAAGTATCAGAAGAACTATGTCAATGTTCTTTCCTCCCTAATAACAATCGAAAGTGATAAAGACCAAAGATGAAATAATAATAAAAGGAGGGAAAAAAAAGGGAGACCTTGCAGAGATGAAATAAACTACAGTTAATATTCTCAGAGATTTTATTTTGTTTCTTTGCTTTGCTCTTTATAGATACCAGTCAGAAAAATCGCTCTGTGAATAAAGCCTGTTGCTTTTTGATTAACAAGGACAGAATGATTTTTTGAGCTTGCTGATCAAATGTGCATTTCCTCTGTTACAAGTGGAAGGTTGGATTTTTGATCCTGTTTTCTGTACTAATTTGCCTGCAAGATGGTTTACGGTCACTTTGTCTTTTGGATTTTTCTGAACACTGATTTGCAATTGAAATTATTGTTGGCCCACAAATTTTATATTTTCTTTATTAACCCCATTGATTGATACTCAAACAAGCTAAACATTAGTTTGTCTCTAGCAGATGACAGAATGACCATTCAACATAAAACTGATCCATGAATTCACTGGTGATAAAACTGGACAACATGTAGTTGAGTGGATTGTGAATGCACACTGGTCTGTAAGTTATAGCTATTTTCCAAGCGTAGCTTAGATGTGGCACAAGGCCGAAAGTATGGGACACCCAGTGAGGATCGAACTCACTACTCAGTCGTAATTGTTCTAGCGAGACAAGCTTGCTAACCATTACACCGCCCCGAGGTGCCCCTGGTCTGTAAGTTATATGAGATAATGAAGATCAAATGAATTCTTCTACTGTGCCTGAACACATCAGAGGGAAATACCAGTGTGAACTGCAGGCGTGGCTAGATAATGGACAGCTGACCTCATATTTCAAGGAAAAGCATGGTCCTCAAAGTGGCCTCATCCCTCTAATTAAGACATCATGAAAGCCATTGTGGGTGCTGTGCTATCAAAGGATGACACAATTCGTCAAGCAACAACAGCTTACATTGACATCTACATCAATGAAACCATAGTACCTGCTATATGGATGAAACAGCATCTTGCCAACTTTGGGCTTGAATGTAAAAACCCAAAATGATTGGAGGATGGTGCTTGTGTTCTTGGCTTGCAGGTCTGGAGGGAGCATAATATGCTTCCCTAAAATTGTGGAAGCAAGCTCCTGGAGATTCCTGGACACAATATATGATGCAGCATGTTCTCATTATGTGGGCAAACTGCTAAGACATTTTCCTGTGGGCAGTTGGATCTGTGTTGCAGCTGCCTTTATCAAACAAGGGTGACAGCAGTCATTTCCGGCTGGGATGACAAAACAACTGATGCTCCCCTTAGAAACATGATAACAGAAGTCATTACCAGGTTATGTCAAGACAAGCTGCCTTGCCTCTGGAGTATTCCTTGAGCTCAATGGAACCGTCATGGAAGATGCATGTTGGTCTTGTCCAAAGAATGGTACACAACATATCAGCTTATCAGAAATGGATGCCGTTATTAAAGGAGTAACCATAGCCTTTTAATGGAATGCAACAGTGTTGCATTTGTATACAGATTCCGCATGTGTGCCTAAGTGGTTATCACTCTTACGAGGAAGGCCAGGATACATACAAAGGCTGCAAATGAAATGCTCAATTCAAGGTGGCTAGACATTAGGAAAGTTAGTAAGCAAATACAACTTATCAGACTGAACTGGAATAAGGTAGATAGGTTAACAAGGGTGCCTCAGTGATGGCTTGATGCTATTAAGAAAGTGTTAGGGCTGGTGGGAAATGTCTGAGCAACATCAGCAAATGACTGTAACTCAGATCTACTAAAATCTGTGCATTGACAAAGCAGACATCCTGGTATAAAATGGACCCTGTATTTGATGAGACAGAGTGATCCTTCTATATTCAATGCTACCATTAGAACAGTGATCAGAGAATGCAAGGAGTGCCAGTTAATCGACCCACTACCTATGCAATGTCTAAAAGGACATCTGGAAATCATTATCACTGATTGACTGTGCTCCCACCTGTTTACTATTTGGTAACTTCTGCATCAACAGGATTCCATCAGCATGACTGACCACTTGAGAATATTATTCTTTGAACATGGATCTCTAACAGAACTCCTCACTGATGATGACACTGCATTTCACAGTCGACACTTTAAAGATTTTTTGGATTCGTGGAGAGTGCACTTCCAATTTTGCTGCAATAACATCCCATCAGGAAATGAGCAATTAATGTTCTTTCCTTCCTGATTGGCATGGCCAATAAGGAAAATCGCTATGTGAATAAAGGCTGTTGCTTTTTGATTAATGACAGAATAATTTTTTTGAGCTTGATAAGCAAAAGGGCATTTCCTCTGTTGTGGGTGGAAGGTTAGATTTTTGACCTTGTTTTCGGTACTAATTTGCCTGCTAGACTTTGTATGACTGTTTTGCCTTTTGGATATTTTTGAGCATGGATTTACAATTGAACAATTATTTTTTTTTATTATTGATCTCATTGACTGATACTCAAACAAATTAATAAAACATGGCAGATGTTGATAACAATTGTTTGCAAAAAGTAAAACAACATATGTTAGCAACATTTGTTTGTCACTTCCTTCTTAATGTTAGGCAATATTTGTCTCTCTTCATTCTTAATGATAGACAATATTTTTTGTTTTCATAGTTTATTAATATATAGAAATATAATAGTCACATCTGTGGCATTACAACTAGGGAAAAAAAGGAATGCATATGGCTACTTCAAGTCATAGTTAGCAACTATATTTATTTCAAGTACATATAAATGTATTGGCTTTGTCTTAGCCAGTCAACATCTTCTTTACAGACATTATTGACAACTGTAAAAAGCCAATTAATCATTTCAAGGAAAATATTTCAATTCATTTCCCAAGTTATATTTTTCTTAGTGGTTTACCTTAAGTAAAACCATCTCTTGATTTTGTTTGGTCTAGAGTTACCCAAGATGGTACTGCTTTTGATGAGTATTTTCAAGCCTTTTTAATGCTGATTTCAAGTTGAGGCTTGGATACAAATAGTTGTAACCAACTGGTTCATATAAGATGACGACTGTGTATTCTTGGTTTTGGTATTTCTTCTGACAAACATTGCAGTGTTTGTTCCATCTTACCACACCATTTGCCCTTGTTCCATATATGTGCTGGTTTCTGACTCTTCTGCTGCTGCTGATTCTAAAGTTTTTTTTTGGTATTTCCTCTGTAAAAAAAAACTTTTGTCCTGACATATTTAGTCAATGCCAAAGTTTACGAAAACTCTCTTTTGTCACTTTAAAACACAATTTTCTGCTTTAGTTTGTTTATAAGTAACCAGTTTGTGTGCTCAGCTAATTTTTACTGTTTTAAAACTTTCTATCACCCTAACCAAATCAGGTACAGGTCTTTCCCTCAGTAGGTGTTCTCTGCCTTCCTCATAATATGTTCCAAGAACTATGTGGTCTCAGATGAGGGAGTTCTTTAGGTCTCCTAATTCACATGATTCTACCAGTTGTCTTGAACGTACTACATATTCATTAATAGATTTGTCTGTTTTTTTGAGATGCTGAATAAAACAGACATCTTTCATCTAAGACATATCTTTAGTGAAGAAAATGCTTTCTAAGCTCATCTAAAATTCTTTCAGGATCTGTTGTGGATTCCGAGATGAAATTCGGTCTCCAATGAATGACAAATGCAGGAATTAAATATAAGAAATAAAATGTATTTACACAATAATACAAAGGGTAATACTGTTAGTAAATCCAGGAACGCGGTTAGTAGCAATAACATATATATATATATATATATATATATATAGTCTTGAAGTAGGAATTCCTTAGAGTCTACGAGCTTGTAACTGTGACTTCTACAAGCGGTTACCTCACACTATTACTCTACCTCCAACTCAATCACAATCTTCTCTCTATCTATTTTGACTGACTCTGAGTATTTAACGGCAGCAGTCCAAATAACACTTTGGTCGAGACCACTTATATAAAAAAAGGGGAGGACCCCATAACAGGATCTTTTTTATCTTCTGTTCTAAGGGTTGGTAACAAATTCATAATCTTTTTGCAGTCACTTCCCATTATAGTACACAATTAATTCCCTACCATTGGCATCTTTTAATTTTGTCCATAAATATGTGGCAATAACATAGTATCCTTATGAGTTCTTAACGTCTTTCTAGTTTTCAATAATGACCCCGCCCTTTCAGTGACCTAACAGGTGTTGGAATTTGGTAAGTAGTCATTTCTAAAATTCAACTGGCAACAATTTTTTTCAAATTCAATGGAATGTTTGTCAAGCTAGGAAAAAAGAGGATTAAAAAATACTAAGCCAAGTAGGAGAGAGAGATAAAAATAAAGCGTAATGTCTGCTTTGAGCTTTTTGTCTGAATGTCAGACTTGCTTAAACGTGTTTTTTTCTCAGTTAAATTTTGTTTTTTGAAGTAGCCAAGTCAGGGAATTTTGGAATATAAGTTTTGTCATAATTATGCCTTGAAATATATATATATCAGCTAGACAAATTAGAATTTTACAAACTTACATACATATAGAATTATCTATGGTTATAATGCACCTGATACATGATTGACCAATGAAAATCAAACCAAAAGAAATTGAAAATACCAGAATTTCTGTCTTTTTGTCACTTCTTTCTCAATCATTAAAGCTTTCATAAATGTGAAACATGTCAGATTGATAAACATTTCTTGTTTGTTCTTTATCTTTATCTTATCATATAAGTGTGTGTGTGTGTGTGTGTGTATCAACAGCAAACAATCTAAGTTTTGTAAAGACATATAGCTTGAAAATACATACATATGTTGACAGCAGCCAATGTAAGTTTTGTAAAGACATTTAACTATGTCTAGAAAATGTATATATACATTGACAGCATGCAATGTAAGTATTGTTTATAAATATGTTCTAAAAGTATTAAACTAATATTGTTTTGTGCCATATATAGGATTTATTTATTTGCCAAAAGTAAGAAAAAAAAACAAGACCCTAAGTGAATATATAAGTATGGTGATAACATCATTTTTGTCAGGGTTTGTATACCTTCTATCCCATCTTAATTATTTTTGCATTTTAAAAAATCTTATTTAAACTAAAGAAATAAGAACAAAAAGTATTAGCCCAGTCATAGATTATTTCATTATCAGTCTGAGTTTCTACAGCAACCAAACAAATCCCAAGATTTATGAAGTTTGTTTAATATGGCAGGAAATTTCAATGTTATCTTCAAAATGTCAAGTATTGACTGAAATCCTGTGAACGGATGCTCTACCCATGATCTCCTGAATAAAATGCTTTATATTTCAAACCTCTTTTTTTTTTGTTTTGTCTCAAAGAAAATTGGTGAGGATTGTTTTAAGAGGTAAAGTCCAGAGAAACAGATTAAATAACATACATAAAACTACCTTCAAATTCCTTGATCTATATTAAAAACATATTCAAACTGTTTAGATTCCAAGAGAAAGTATTTTCTTTATTTATACTATTTACATTTGGACTAGTCTCCTTATCTTTGTTGTTATTAAAACATTTCAGCCATTGTGCCTTATGACCTTCATCAGGTGTATACTGATCCGGGTAAACTACAGGGAATTCTGAATGATGTTGGGCACAAGGGTTGAAATGTGATAACAACAACAAAGATGAAGACTATAGTTTACATGTAAATAATGCTATGTTAATGTTCAATACTTTCTAAAGATTAAACTCTAAAAACAACATTCCATTCATTCATCTTTATTCTTTGAACAATTATGAAGTTTTATTTATCAAGTTTAACTTAGAATTCACTTCAAAGTGATGCATGACAACACCAACCTAGAGAAAGGATTTTTTAATAGATTCTTCTGGTAATATATATATGTAAAATATGGACATAGAAATCAACACTGCTTAGGGACTATAAGTTTCATGCCTTAAGCAATCATCAGATTATCAAAAAGAGAAACTCCTGCTTTGTTTGTGCTAATATTTTAGATTATGTGAATGCATGCAGACACACACACACACACTATGAGGAAAATAAATTTGCACCAATGAAAAGTGCATATAAAAAAGAAAAATCAAGAGGTATAAGCAGACATTTGTTGATACCCCAGGATGAGTGGATGGAGTGATTCCTGGAGGGTCCATCTACAAAACTCTGGAGTCGAGATGCTGAAGCTAACATCAATTATTTAAGTGATAAACCTTTTACTTTGTATTAATTCTATTTATTCATTTTATATTTATTTTTATATAATTTAATCTATTTATTTATTTTTTGTGTATCTTATGGTTCCAAATTTTGGTAATTGAAATAAACTTTATTAGATTTAAGTTATAGAATATTATTTAGTCGTTTGAGTTGGAATGTGGAATTTGTTTCAATTCCAATGTTTAGAAATGAGCTCTAATCTTTTGCTTACCTCATATTGTTCTGGAAAGGTGATAATTGGTAAAGATTACAATATTTTGAGGGGCAGTTTAAAATTGGAACAGTTTTCATATTTCCTGTTATTTTTGTACATTTTGCTTTGTGATTTGAGATTCTATATATGTTTTGGGAAAATTATACTCTATTAAATGACGTCTTGTCTGAGTAATGTCTGTTTCCAGTGTTCTTCTGTTATTCCTATTACTGCGTATATTTGGGTTCAGTTTTACAAGAAAAAAAACACCTTAGATTTTTTGGTTTGGAGTAATCAAACAAAAGTATATAAACCTTGTCTGGCCCAAAGTCAGAATTGTGGCACACTTAGTAAAAATGAAATTCTACTATAACTTGGAAAATTATTCTATACTAGAAACACATTTGGTGAAAATCTAAGATCTGGGCTTCTTTAATTACAACATATTTAATAGTAGAAGCATATAAAAAATGAAAATGGATGTCTGAGGATTCCAAATCTAATCCTCAACATGGTTTCCTTCATTCTCAGTCTTGGTATCCATCTTTATGATGGGGAAGAGGAGAACAAGATTGTTTATATTTATATATATATATATATATATATATATATATATATATATATATATATATATATATGTGTGTGTGTGAAAATATATAGAAAATAGGAAGGAACTGGTTAGGTAAATAATCCAAAGTCCCTTAGTATTTTTTAGTTATTATTTTTAAAAAATAGTGCTCAATACATTGAAGTTTTAGGCTCTTGTTTTGAAACATGAGACCTTTTATGTAGCGTTTTGGAATCATATTTTTAAATAAATAATTATATATATATATATATATATATATATATATATATATATATATATATATATAGAGAGAGAGAGAGAAAGAGTGAGGTAATAGATCATTGGTATATAATCCAGGTGGATCCTACTAATAACAAATATTAAAGCTGATCTACAGAGAGCTTAATGTATTTATTATAACAGACTATATATATATTTTTATGGTAAAAACCAAAATTACCTCAGCATGAGTAGAGTCTATTTGTGGCTGATCTGAACCCAGCTGTCACTTAAGAGCTGAGGACGGCTGGGTTCAGATCAGCCCGAAATAGACTGTTCTTATACTGAAGTAATTTTGGTTTTTACTCTAATATATATATATATATATATATATATATATGAAGATTTGCATTGCATCCAATAATAGATATAACTTAATGTTGTCGTTTTATAACAGTGCTCAGTATCAGGGATCTAACTTACATAATATAAAAAAAATGATATGTTTATTCAATTGCTATCTACATTTTTTACATTACCAATTATCATTAGATACTAATCTATTCATATAAGTGTACTCATCTTCGTTTCAATGGTCACATTTTTAACATTTTGATCTCAAGCCATCTTCAGGTGACTGGTGTATTCTGTACACTCTGATTTCTTGTCTGAATAAAAAATGCTGTGAGGCCTTACAGTATTTTAAACAAAAGTATATCACTCATTTTTAAATATAGCTGAGCTGAAGACTTACTCTGAGTTTTAACAAAGTCTTTACACAGGTGACAGAAGTAATTATGGTGCTATGTGGCATAAATTCTAGTATGATATGATAGTAATAGTATGATACCCTTCTGGTCCCAAAACACAGTGACCATCACTTGAACTGTGAGACATGCTAGCTTCTTTCTTTATAAGCTCAGGTGGTGCCACTTGAATGACTTTTTCCACACTAGTTTAGCAGTGAACCAAGGTCTTCTGACTGAAAAGCACTATCCAAGTTGTGTCGCTCCAGAATTTCTTCAGTAATCACTTTCTCTTTCATCAGGGAATCTGCCAACATTTTGAGAACCCATGTTTCACAGACTTGGGTAGTCAAGAAACTGCTGGAATTACCAAGGCTCAGTTGAAGGCTTTCCATTGTGGGGATCTGTCACTAAGATCAATTGCTACTTTCTAATATTTCTATTAAATATAGCGATCCATCTTAGTACTGTGCTTAAATCGAGAGTATCCTTTTTTATGAACATTCACTAATTTCCTGCACCATTTTTTCATTTCAAAAACAGAAATTCCATAACAGCTCCTTTGTTTCTCAATGTGTTGAAAAGGGCAGCTGTTTTGAAAGAAGTTGATGGGTAGGGAAAGAGAAGCTACTAGAGACTTTATTCTTTATAGATAAAACCCCATCAGACTAATAATTTTAAAATTTAATTAGAACAGACAGTACTTTATGTCTAATACTTGAAGTTATTACCTCCAGGAATGAGACTGAAAAATACATGTTTATATTAAGCCATAAGGCATGGAGACATTTTTGATATTCACAGTTGAGCTACAGAACTACAATGATGGAAATTCTCATCATCCACAATTGACAATGAATCTAACATACCAACAGAAAGAACATAACAGACACACCTGAAGAACAAAAAGAACTTATACAAGGTGACTCACAAATAAACTGCATTAAATATTCTTCAACCCTCTGATGAGAAGGAGTTTAATTTTAACAAGAGGGAACAACTCTTTTCCATCAAGTGTCATCACATCAACATATTTCCAGGCAGACAGGTGAGAAGAAAAGAAAAATTTTAATGCTCACTCTATACAGATTTACTTTAAGATAACAGAAGCACCCTTAAAGCAATAAGAAGTAAAAACAAGAACAAAATCTAAGATGTATTCTCGCCATTTAAATCATTAACCTCTATATTTGTTTTTTGTATGAATGATTCATGAATTTATAAATTATAATTGCACCTTTTAATTGAAGTTAAAATAACTGATCCAACGTGCAACTTTCGGATAATAAGTGTGACATTACTGTAATTATTGAACACTATAGTTCATGCCATATTGATGGAAAATCTACCAGTAAAAAAGAATTCTCTTATTGCTATATCTGTACAAAAACGCACAACCTTAAAATTTAAAATTCAAACTCAGCATTGCGACCACACGTTCCAAAACAATAACACATTTCTCGTAGCATTTTTTCGAATTACATCGTTGTCCTCTTATTACCAAGAAGTAAAAACAAGAACAAAATCTATTTCCATACCTGAGAATGTCTGTAGGAACAGACGAAAGCTTGTAAAAAATTAAAAAGACCTTATGCAACTGGAATTTATAAACAGGGATCATATCATTCATATACATGTTTGAGGTTGGTGTATCTTATTTATATTGTTTGCGAAGATGTATTCATGAATATATATATATATATATATATATATATATATATATATATATACACACATACATATATATATATATGATGTCACACATTGTGAAATGCACAAAGTCCGACAATTATTTTAAGACATTTTTATGTTTATACATTCTTTTTATAGATCCAAATATTTAAGTAAATGCTGTGTTTATAATAAACAGTATTAAACAACATTTACCGGCCTGAATGAATATTTTCTGTGAAAATTTCTTGGGCATTCAGGCTGGTAAATGTTGTTTAATACTGTTTATTATAAACTGTGCATTTACTTACAATAATTTGGACTTTGTCAACCAGATACTTTTCTGTAGGGGAACGATACAGCATGTCAGGTAAAATGACGGTTTCCGTATAGGAATAGATGTTCAATTCCTGTCAGAGGACGTGTATTTCCTGTGAAAACTGTAATACTGTTTAATTAAAAACAGAGAATCTACTTAAAGAAATTTTATCTATAAAAATAAGTAAATGAAGACAGGGCATATATTAAATAATTGTTGGACTTAATACATTATATATATATATGTGTGTGTGTGTGTGTGTGTGTGTGTGTGTGTAGATTATTACTGGCTCTCATATTCAGAGCTTGCAAACCAATTCCATATTCATGCTGATTCTATTTACTCATCATCTTCCTTTTCAACAATTTCTGAGTGTAAAAAAAAGATACAAGAAAACTATTGAAAAAACTTGTCTACTTAATTCATAAGTGATTAATTTTAAGATCTTCATGTATAGTCACATAAACCACAAGGAAAGCCATTGCTACATCTTTTTTTGATAAACAACCATCCTACAATTAAATCAACTGAAATCAAAGAAATACCTTGCCTAAGAAACCAAAACTGAACTGAAATAAGAGATCCCCTGCCTAAAAAAAGAGAAATTACAAAACAAAAATAAAATCAGTGTACATCAGTGTATGAAACAGATTATGAAATGCAAACCAGTTATTTTGTTTCTATTTGAAGTTGATGGAAGCAGAAATCAATTGGAAAACACTTATTTTCCTTTTACTCTGTGTCTCCAAGGAGAATAATACCCTGCCCTTCACAATGTCATAATTTACAGCCAGAATAGTCAAAGAAACTATTAAAATCTATTCAAGACAGAAGATCTTAAATTAATGAGATGCCTTAGGGGTCAAAATGTGAAAAGCTTTCTGTTGAGTTTTTGCCAAAAGAAAAGTGATGAAAATCCATTTATATAAATACAAGAATGAAGACATTGATACAACTAATTATTTGGGTGACTACTGTGGTCCAGTCATGATTTAATGAGTCTCAAAGATCAATTTGCAAGTGTAATGACTGTATTTCACAGTGTTGCACTATTTTGGTCTTCTGCCAAAGTAAATAACCAAAAGATACCTATTAATACTCAAGTGCTCTTTGCTCAATGTACCACAATGTAGCTTTGTACCTGCCTAAGACTAAATAAATGTGACAGAAACACGAGCTTTTATAGATTTCATGAAATGTATATATATTTCATTAAATATGCAAATATACACAATCTATTGTAGCATCTGTGTCTACTTCTGAGATTAGGTATTGTAATTATTTACACTATTTACATTGTTCAGACTGTTGTCCTCATCTTTGTTGCCATGTTCATGATGTTTCAGCTGTTGAATACTCCAGCTTTCTTCAGGTGTTTGAAATTTTGAACTCATTGTTCTCTATGTGGGTCTTACTCGGAAGAGGTGTCTGCAAAGTGTCAAACAACTTTTGAAGGTCATCCTGATGTTATATGAACCACAGATCTTTTGTATTGTTTCTGATAATCCCTTCAAATCAGGTAGGCAGACTGAAGCTGTTTTCTGAGTGTTGTTATCCTCTTGTACCCTTCTATTCTAGCTTGTCAGGTGTCACAGTTCAAAATTCCAATCACCTGAAGAAGGCTGGAGTGTACAATGGCTGAAACGTTGTGAATATGGCAATAAAGATGAGGAAAACAGTCTGAACAATGTAAATAGTGTAAATAATCTATTGTAATACTATTGTTATATCTCGTCGCCAGTCATTATATCTCGCAAAAAGATATAATAACAAAGTAAACCCGAGTGGTGGTTTAAATAATAATACTTTATATCGGAATGTAGGAATGTCAAAATACAGAGACAGAGTAGGAGTAAGCTAACCGCAATGGCGTAGTCAACGAAGACCTTTGTTCTCTCTTGATCCCTCTCGACTGTTTACTGTGGTCGAACTTTATCGGCCACCGGAACGTCCATTTATGGTGAATGGGGAAGTCAGGTTATTTCATCACAACAACTATAAATAAAATTCCTTGAAAAGGAGTTAATAATTTTTTTGTATGTGGTTGGAATATTTGGATGGTTTTTACATTCACTATATCCAGAAATAATGACACTTATTTGCATAGAAGAAAATTATAAAAAAAAAAATGTACAAAAGTATCTAGTCTGTCTTGTTTAACAAAACTAATACTAAAAGGATATTGCTTCCCAAATATACAACATGTAGATATGAGTTTTCCACATAACATTCCACCATAAAGGAACACGTAATAAAGCCAAAGTAATTAGAGTAATCAGCACACTTGCTCAATATAAACAAAGCTTTTTTTTCCTTTTTTTCATTGATTACATTACATCTTTGTTTTTATTCAAAAACAAACTATTCATATATGATGAAATGCTATTTACATTATTAAGAGCATTGTGGTACACCAGAAGATCAAATTTTGTTGGCAGGAGATTGTGTATTTTTACAAGAGATGACAACAGAAGGCATGGTCCAGGTAAAGTTATTGGCAGGAATGGAAAAGTTGTTTTCATCAGGCACGGAAGTTGCAACATGTTGGGTGATAAGGAGAAATGGAATAGAATTAAGGACTGATAAAAAAAAAAGAAGTAGATGGGACTCATGGTGAAGATATCAACCATCCTGATGGGAAAGAAGATGGCCCTACATGTGTGAGTGAGAGTGATCAGGCTGAAGCAAATGCGATTTTTGTATCAATTGGCAATCACTGGAAGCCTGAAGTCATTAATGCAAAGGAGCAGGAACTTGAAAATTGGAGTGTTCTTTGATGTCTACAAAGAGGTACAAGACAGAGACCAGAATACACTGTCAACATGCTGGGGGCTGACAGAGAAACTTTTAGCTGGAGGAAAAAACAAGTGAAATCCAGATTGAGGTTTTGAAGAAGAGGGAGAGTTCAGTCAGATTCTCCAACTGCTAGTAAGTCTAAACTTAGAATAGGCATGGCAGTAGCAACAAGTAAATGATGGAAATATGAAACATCGTTTTTGCAGGGGCAGACAACTCTATAGAGATATATTTATTATGCCACCTACAGAAATAAAAGAAGATAGTGTAATATGGAAAGACAAAGCAGCATCTCAAAATTGGTATTTCAGTGTAAAAGATGATCTTAGCAGATTGAGTTGGAAGCAAAATATAAAAAGCAGTCAGAGAATTTATACTTGATAATGAAATTAAAAATTGGATGACCAGTATCAAAATGAACTCAGGAAATGGAAAAGTCCACTGGTTTCCTGGAAGCAGAATTTGGAAGAAGGAAAAAAATGAAAAACCAAGAGAAATTCTATAATCTCGCCCTGAGCTCTGGAGACATCCCTTCTTCTCAGACTAGGAAGTTTACAAACGGACTTTTCATCTGGTGAACATTCTACAATTATTTAAGACTTTTCATATATTTTGAGTGATATCACTTCAAAAAGATGAGATGATGATATTCCAGTATGAAAAAAAAAAAAATGCTGATTTCAGAAACAAAATAATGGAAATGGTGGTTTAAAGCAACTACAACAAATACCAAAATCCCTGTTTACATCCCAGTAGATTAAGGGTTGTTTTTTTTTTAATATTTTATTCAATTATAGACCTGCCCTACTTTCCTCACATAACACATTTTTTCTTAGGCACTTAATACATCCTTTGTGTAACTTCTCAAGAGTCAGTTCCATTAGTTGGCACCAGACATATTATTTTATTTCCCTTAACACCTGGAATCTAAAATCATAAAAACTTCAAGTGTTTGAGACATGTATGCAGTCTACCAAAAAACAAGACAAAAAAGAATATGTTATATCTGTAATTGTTCTGTTTCACTCATGCAGGCCTGTTTATCCTCATGTGAGTAAGAACCTATTTCACAAGCGTCACTAACTTCAGCATTTTCCTGCACTTTTTATGCCTTAAAAGCACTTGCTTCTTGATTTCTTTTTCCATGTGGACAATCATTTTGGAGATGCATAATTGATTCACACATCGAGCATTTACCAGCTTCATCACACAGATTTCTATAAATCTAAGCTGTATCTATTCTTCCCTAATATGTTCCTGATGTTCAACCTCTTTGGAAACCTGTACTCTTAAATTGTGCTTCATCCAGTTTAGACATTTGTTTTTCACCATATCCTGACTATGCACCACCATGACTGTATCTTTTGAATCTTGTTCCTCCATTATTATTTTTACTTCCAGAAATATGTATTCCCTCTGAATTTGTTGTGTACACAGGTTCTTTGTTAGCTATCACATCTGATCTCTGTCTGTATGACATTCCTTGATTCCCAAAGAATTTTCTCAAGGCATTCTTCATATGTTCAAACATATCCTTTGTATAATCAACCACTGTAAGAACAATTTGTTTCTCTTATTTATCCAATCCAGTGCTGTCGATAAGTTACATAAGGTAAAATGATGCCTTGCTTTTTGGCTCTTTGACATTCTTCCCATAAGAATTAAGAATTTGATCCATGCTATCTGACTCTCTTCAAAAGATTTTTATATGAACACCATGTTTCACATATAACACTCAGATCATCTTTCTTAAACGACTTAGTAAAAATCTGCTCAACCGCATTCTCATCTTCATTTTGCATGGCCAATCTCACTTTTCCATTGATACTTTTTTCATTTTGTAATATGTTGTAGATTGTAAATCCCTGTTGCCTCTTTTCTGTCTTGGTGAATTGGGTCCATAATTTGACATCAAACTTCCAATCATCATAAGATGTTGTTTCAGACTTCCATGCTAGTGGGGTCAAAATTTGTTTTTCCTTCCTTTCATCAGTCTTTTTTTTTTCTTTTTAATTTTGCTCTACTACCAATGGTTCAAACTGACAACAGTTTTCCAGACATGTGGTAGTATCTAACTCAAAGAGAAATAGGCACAGTTTATATGGAGCTGATAGGTTGAGTCCATTAAGAACTGTAGGGGAGATAAACATGCTGCTGCTGCTAGCAAGAACCTACCAGGTTATGCGGGGAGAACTTAATCTAGCAGCAACAGAACAATAACAGATATAAAACACTGGACTGTTATCCCAATTTTTTTTGTTGTCATCATGTTTATTTGGAGTAACCTAGAGGAAATTTTACACTGAGCCCTTTATTTAATCTGTTTCCACTGAGTCCAAGAACACAATGCCTGGCTGAGGAATTGGACATATAATAACCATGTCACCAAATTCACAAACCAATGCTTTAATCCACTAGGCTATCCTTAGACATGGCTAGTAGAATAAAAAAAGTCTATCCCCCGACATTTATCCAGATTGACAAGCATCTGATAAAGAGAGGGAGACACAATGGCCCAGCCATTGTGATGACAATAATAGTGTAGGGGTAAATAATGCAAATAAGGAGAACTCCTCATCTCAGAAATTCAAACAGAAATGATGAAATGTTGTTCAACAAAAATTATTTTTCTCCCTTTATGACACAAAATGTTAAAATGAAACTGTACTTAATAACTATTCACTGAAAATCGGGGAAGCAGATTTGAATAAAATGATTAATCACAGCTCATTTTTGAAGCTTAGCAAGTAGATTAGCAGCTCAGAAAAAATGAAAGATGATCATACATATGGTTTGAGTATCATTCCTATGAAATTAGAACATTTCACACACAGAGTAAACATAACTGTGTAATATGCTTATCAATAGTAAAGCATACAGAAACAGTGAAAAGGAAATTGTATATTTTTGTAACTTACATCTTTTTGATTTTAATGTCTTTGAATACAAGGTTTATGAGTAAGGTTCTGTGTGTAATCCATATATATATATATATATATATAGATATATTCTGCCTTATCATTCATTTGGCCATTATTATTCTGCTATACATTTTAAATCATAAGGATATAAATTATAAAAATGTATATCAGAATAATAATGGGCAAATGAATGATAAGACAGAAAATTGTTTTCATTTTAGCATTCATTTGCTTGTGTGTGTGTGTGTGTGTGTGTGTGTATATATATATATATATATATATATATATATATATATATATATATAAATAAAAGGCAGGATATGAGTGTAACAAATGCATGGCTGCAATTTTCGATGGAATTGCACCAAAATTTACATGCACATGCTCCAAGTTAGGGGGAAAGCCAAGACTGACTTTGCATTTCCCAACCCCCATCGATAGTGGAAATAATCAATATTTTTCATGCTTCTATGGCAGTTTTCATGTAGTTTGCGGCCATTTTCTACTGGCGAGAGTGAGAGCCTATAGCTGGCTGCCACGAATAGGCAGGAAGATTCTATTGGCCAGCGTAAGAGCCAACAGCTGACTGACATGAATGTTAACTAGCATGCTAGCATGCAAAAAAAATTGATAGCTGCATTTGTCACAAGTGGAAAAAATTTTAATCCGCATGGCACTTTACTCCAATTGGCTCATTCGCTTGCTTAAACTTAACGTTGATTCTGATTCTGCAGAACTGGGTTGGGTGTGAAAAAGTATTTGTTGTTAACATTCTTTTTTCATTCGGTTTTTCTCGTTACAAGTCCTTTTTTAAAGTTGATTATTTTGTGCTCATTTTGTTTAGTTCTTTTTTCATAATATATTTAATGTTTAGTATAGAGCTTAGAAAAAATTCACAGTGTGAGATAGGCAAGAAGTAAGGCATGTAGCCACATCAGCATGGCAAAGGGCACTCCTTTAAAGGCAAGGAAGGGCAAAAAATATTTTAAGTCAAGTGATAGCGATTGCTGTAGGAGTCGTACGATTTTTAAATCAAGCACGGGCAATGCTGGGCCATGCTGCTAGTATATATATAAATAATATACACAAACACAAGATGGTATCATGATAATACTTCCTCTAAAAATTTTAGACAATGTGAATGTACAAGATGAATGAAGATGCCATACCTGCACATACAATACATCTTTAAATGCACAACCTTTTGACAAAAAATATTTATTTTCATTACAACTTGATGAAAGGGAGACATGTTTAAAAAAAAAAAAAAAAAAAAAAAAAAAAAGATTAGTTTTAGTATGCTTTACATTGATTTTATTGGTAGTTCTGTTTTATTGTTTAATCCTTTAATTTTATAAACAATTCACTAAGATAAGGGTTGCTTGAAAAGCTTAGAAGACCTTTTCTTTTTCAACAGTATTTTTTAACCGGTTTCTGATTCTTCTTGGCATACTTAAATTTTGTACCATAAAGAAATGATTTATTTTCTCTGCAATTTTGAGGGAAAGCACTTAATTCATTAGTTCACATTAGGTGCCAGTCCAAAACAACAAAAAAAAACAAGTCTTGCTCTAACCAGACAAATGGCTAAATAAAAATTTATAAGAACAACAAAGATCAGACATACGTTTATATGCAAGTAATTCTACAAACCCTGTCCCTTTATTGATAATTTTAAAACAAATTTTTTCCCTTATTTTTTATTGTTTATAGCTGTAATATCAAAATTCTAATTTAATTGTTCAGTCACCTAGCTATGTTATTGTAGAAATTGAAAAACCTGTAAATTCTAGGTTGTAACAAATAAATGACATGCCTAAGAAACCTTGCTTCTATAATATTAAATCAAATGGGGGTAGGGGATGCTTATGCACCCACAAACACCCTTTGTCAAACTCCCACCTCCCAGTGAATTTTTTAATCCTTATATATATATGAGCGAGATCCACTTGGTAGTCTTAGGTCTCTGGCTGGTATAATCTTTCTAATGCAAGGAGGAGTTCTGTTGCATTGACTTCTGGGTAGACAAGACATGTATCTTCTTATTCTGGATTATTCTGTCCCTTCATTAAGAGTGCTAGAGGTAGAAGTTTTCTGGATTTTGGTGTTATCTGCCTGATAGTAGGGGTCCGAACCTTTGAGCAACTTCAAAGGAGGCTATCTTATGAGCAAGTGTATAATATTGGGGCTTTTGTACTGCCATTTTGTGAATGCATTCTGGAGCACACAGAATACCACGAGGAAGAGTACTGTTAAGGCTGTACCTCTGGATGAATCAATGTAGGTTATTTATGCATGCATCTTCTGTGGGTATATCTGTTTCCCTATGTACTAGTCATTCATTAAATAAAATACAATCTACACATGAAATTGATTAAAATGATAAAAAAATAGAAAACTCAACCTCAGAAAAAGGAAAAAAATAGACCCTAGATATACCATCTCCTACACCAATGTAAGGGGTCTACATTCCACCTTTCAGAAGTGGAACTCCATCTTCCTGAGTCCAAACCCAAACTCCTGTTTCTGTTTGAAACAGGTATAAATGTCTCAATCCCACTTCAGGAACTTGCAATCCTGGGCTACTCACCCCCTAACAGCCAAACACAATCACCTAAAGCACCATGGCCACAGACACAGCACCTACATTAAGGACAGGTTTCTCTATGGCAGGGACTCAAAAAATGTGGACCCTGATCTCCCATATGTGTTCTTCTTCAGGGTGCTTATCAATAGTACCACATTCATCTTTGCTCTCAGGACGAAGGGACAGTAATTTTTGATTGAATATATGAAAGGATTGATACCGTCACCAAATTTTCCACCAATATTGTAGAGACTTCTCCATCACCTATGAACTAGTTCATATCATCAAAGAACCCATCCACATCCTTGATCTGATGGGACACCAGGCAAACCTTCTTGATTTTTTTCTCACATCCTGTCCTGAAATATCTTTAGCAAAAGTTTTATCCGACAACTGGGCACATCAGACCATTCTTTAGTCAGTATCCAAAGTGATGCCAAACCAAAGGAATCTCCTGATTTGTCCTTCCATAGAATGATTTTTTGCCACATGAAGGCAAACTGGAAAAGATTTCAATCTTATATGGCAGAAGCTTCTCTCTCAATCTTCTGGCTTCAAAACTACTACCCTGTCTCTGAATGGATCATTTATGGAATGGAGAGTTTTATACAACACCAAAAATTCCATCAAAAACTAGACATCCAGCTCTTGTTCAACCCTAAATACACTGCAGCCATAATTATTACTTTAAGATTCATCACAGAAAGCAGTGTAGTTTAACTGTTACTGCATTTAGAACTGCCTGCAACCTCTGCAAGAAATTCAGGAATATTCAAAGTGTAGCTATGCACAAGTAGTTCAGTGCAAGTTTGAAAACAAACAAATTGGATCCTGAACCAAATTATGAATAGAGCAAAGTATCTATGCCCACTATTATAAATGGCCCCAAGGTTAGAACTTCCTTGACAGATAAGGTGAAGCACTTCACCTTGATCTTTACCACATATTCAATGTCAGATGACAAGAGCCATCCCCACACCAACTTCTCATGTCTCATTGAGCATAATCTCAGGTATATTTTCATTACAGCCCATAAAGTCTCAAGACTTATTAAAAGCCTTGACCCGAAGAAAGCCACTGGCCCAGACAAAGTCCCAATTGGCCTGATCCACTGGCTGATGTCCTAACTACCATTACTCATGGAATCAGGACTATAGCATTAGATATTTCAAAGGTCTTTGACAAGGTGCGGCACAAAGCATTGTTGCTCAAGCTCTCTAGCTATGAAAGAGTTTTCTCAATAATTCCTTTCTAATGGGTAGGTCCCTAAAGGTAGTTGTTAACAACCAACCCTTTGGAACTCTCGTAATCAATGCAGGTGTCTCCCAAGGGTCACTTCTTGGATCAACCCACTTTTTACTTTACATAAATGATCTGCATAATAATGCCAATAATACAATATATGGGTCGCACCTCCAAAAGTCTTGATGACCAGAAATTGACAGCTGATCTCCCACCCAATCTAGCTCTAACATCTCAGCTGGGGAAACAGTGGCTGGAAAACCAAACTAGTTACATTCCATCATCACCAATCGGATACTGAACTACCACCAGTCTCAATGTATGGATGTTCCCCTAAGAGAGAGCCCGTGCCTTGAGAGACTATTGGGCTTTATACTAACCCCAGACTTCCAGTGGAATTCATACATATGATCCACCACTAAAGATGCAGGAGAAATGGTTGGTTCCCTGTACTGCTCCAGTAAATACTTGACTTCTCAAGCTATCCTCTACCTTTACAAGTTCCAGATCAGGCCTAAAATGGGGTACTTCTGTCATATTTGGACCGGAGCTGCCCAGTCCCCACTTTCCAAACTTAATAGAGTTTAAATGTGTCTCTGAGTCCTTGTTGGAGAAGAATTATTTTACACCCTTGAACCTCTCTCTCTCTCACACAGGCGGGATGTGACGAGACTCACTGCTCTATCGCCACTACCAAGGAAAGTGCTCGAATGAACTACATTTCTTAGTTCCGTCAGGTCTAACATTCATGGCTTGGACAAGCCATGCTACTTACATCGTAGCAAACAACCTACATTCCCTCTGTATTCCATCAGTGAAAAGTAAGTTCTACACAAACAACTTCTTCCCATGAACCACTGCCCGATGGAACAAATTCCCTAAGAGGATGATTCCTCAATTCAAGTCTACAGTCAACTGTTCTCCTCTCCATATAAAATACCCCTTAACATACCCATATCCACAGGTGGCCCCACCCCCCCGGGTGAACCTTACTGGAAAAAAAAATCTCTTTTCTAGAGCAAAGTTGTATTATCTGGAAGCCAGTTCTCCAAAGAGTAGGGGTCTCTGTAAGTCAATAACTTTCTATTTTCAATATGTAGCTTGTTCAGTGCAGCTGTGTTTTTTTTTTTTTTTTGTTTTTTTTGCACTGTTTGTGACTTGAAGATGAAGTCACTCCAGTGCATCTTGAGAATAGGGTAGCAGTGGCTGAAATGGAATGTGGGTAGTACTCATGAGAGAGTGAAAGTTGGTTTTGTTCAGATTGCTCAGTAAAGTTTTCTCAATCTTTTTCCCTCTCAATAACCCCTTATGTCTGTGACATTTATCATCTCGCTTGGGGTGAACTGATTAAAAAAAAAGATCAAGGCAATTGGAAAAGAATGCAGAACATGCCACTCCGGTAAAAGCTTCATTATGAGAATTTCCATTAGCTGAAACTGTACTGCTTACTGTATCATCTCCATGCATCTTCCACTCAACAACTGCATGTTATGCCCTTGTGTGTGTATACACCAAGCTTATAGATTGTCCTAGACAAGAAATTTTAAGTTCTTCATATAACTATAAAAAATTCTATCAAATATTCCAGGAACTGATATTGTCAACATCATAGATTAGTTTAATACCAGAGTAGGCTGGAACTTTGATACCTGGAAAGGTGTTCATGTGTAGAATGGTGTAGGGAAATGCAATAACAATGGATATCTCCTTCTATTCTTTGGTGCAGAACAAGATTTACGCATCACCAACATCTAATTTCTGTTCAAAGCATGGACTCATAAATTTCATTCTATTATATCAGAGGAGCATAAAGGTGATGACTAATGCATAGTATAGGGTGTCACAGACCATCAGTTTGTCTTCTGCAAGCTCAGATTCCACTTAAAACTGTGAACCAGAAAGGGAATGTGCCCACAAACAAAAAAACCTTCACAGTCAACTAACTTCAAAACAAAGAAACTAAAGCAGTGTTATGTGTAATCACAGCGGTGGTCATCTGGGAATATATAAAATTTGTTACCCTTAAAATTTCAAACTACATATATATATTGTTGGGGCCACCCACCTCCTCATCAGAATGGACTGATCTCTCTACTACTAATAGGACAGTTCTATAGAGTTCTGGGAAGATCAGGTGACCATCACACTTCCGTCTCTCTACTGGAAGATACAGTTGGACTTTATACTCTTTCTGATTGTTACTGACTAACCTGCGTTCATTTGACTACTAATCTCTCTGTTGTAAATACCTCTCCAGATATACCAGTATTTTTCCCTACGTATGTGTTTGTCCTTATTTTCAATACACGCACGGGGAAACAACATCTCAACATATATATATGTTATAAAATAAATTAAGACATATCTCGGCTGATTTACAGGCAAATAAACTAACATACCCAAGAGTGAGAGCCGGATGTGAACAGGACAAGTCCCCGTCATAAAATGATCATTATCTTCATTTACGCATGTTCCTGACATGTGAGTTCCGGTTGAAAAATAAAATAATATTTTAAAGTATTTCTATTTTTCGACTAATAAAAATGCTTCCCTCCTAATTATACTTGCGTCGTTTTTTGAACCTGTTAAGCCATAAAAAACGCCATAAAAGGGGTTACACGGAAGTACAACGGCAGTCAACAGGAGGCCAGGGAAGAGACCTGTCGCAGTCAGCAGCAGTTGCACCACGCCAACCAGCGAGAACTACTATGAGAGATCAACCCAGATCTTCAGCTGGCCTATGAACTATACCACAAGGAAGCTTTCCCAAACCCACATGTTCCTGTTCAAATAAATCACGTAAATCCATTTCTGCTGTTGTCGTATTTCTTTTTTGCAACCATACGCTTCTCTAAACACACACACACACATATATATATATATATATATATATATATATATATATTAAAATTAATGGATTTGTTTTTAAGCAAAAATTTTTATTACTTAAAATATTATAGTGAATACTCAGATCTGAAACTTAATTATATTGTAATTAATAAATAGAATCAAGCAGATGTAATCTCTACCAAAGAACAATCTTTTCTTTAAGATTTCTCAAATGTGCAGGATTTATAGATTTATATTCAAATGTTATATAGATACTTAAAAATAGGGTGTCTATTTCAAATACAAGTATCTATATAACATTTGAATATATATAATTGGAAAAGGAACCACTCTTATAAAATTGCTGGTGTTGATGGCAGACATTAAACAATATTTTGCATATAAAACTTTATGAATTTTTGATATGCTTGGAGACATGGAAAAATAGCTTAGGACTTCAAAAAAGCAGCGATTATCAGTCTTTAGTCAGATCTTATTAATTACTGAAGCATCACTCTGCTTTCAGTTTTGGGGTTTATCCTTGCAAAGCTTTTACAGAAAAGAATTATATCAAGCATTGCTACATATCATCTTCCTGAAATAAGCTTTAATACTAACTGAAGCACACCTGGCAAGGCTTTTGTCCAAAAGATCAAGAACAAAACAAAAAAGGTTGAATTTCACCTTCATTGACATTCAACACTGAGTAGAGCAAAATCATGGTTGCTCATTTTCAAAGTGAAAAAATGAAAACTCACAAGGAAATCTAGAACAGCTTTGCTCATTGTCATTTTGAAAACATTCTGACAGAGAAGCCTAATAAATCCAACAGTGACAATGAAGCCATTCTTGAGGTGCAGCCACAAAGAATTTGTATTTATTGATATAACCTACACTGTCACAATAAGAATGAAGACTCTGAAGATAGAATTACTGAACAAAAAAACAGCAAAAAAAAGAAGAAAATTCTGAAAAGAGAGATGACATGAATGAATGACTAAGAAAAAATGAAATTAAGACAAAAAAGTAATGAAAGCAGTTCCTTATCTGCACAAGATCTTGTATACATACAATCACTTAAGAGACTATAACAGGTCATACACAATAAATTTTTCAAATATCATTTCTTATGCATCAAGGACAGACTGTAGCATAACTTTTAGATCAGTGCTTCTTAAACTATTTCTTTCACACTTGAGGCTTTGTCACAAAATTTACTTGAGATTATGATTTTCTTCTATGCATACATCTAAAAGCAAGAGATCGTTGACTTATATGTGTGTGTGTGTGTGTGTGCATATATATATATATATATATATTGTGTATATTTAGGCAGCATCTTTTCATTCATACATGTTTCATTAAATAATATAGACAAGTGTTGTCTATTTATTTTATGTAAATTCTTTTCATAATGTCTGATAAGTTTAATAACATTATCATTGAACAAAGAAAGAAATTCACAATATTGATCCATATTTTTTAATACAATCTAAGCTTTCGGCTTATATAAGCCATTATCAAAGATGTTAATTACAACATATTAAGCAATACACGAACAAGACAGTGATGATAGTCTGTGATTTCTAAGCAACGATAAACACGTGCATATAAGATGCTAGAAGCGAAAATCGCATCTCATGACATCACACGTGACCATGTGAGAGTGAATTGGAGAAGTATGAAGTATGGGAAGCCGTTGGTATAAAACAATGGCTTCTGTTACCAATTATAGACATTTAAGAATATTTGTAGAGATGCCATAATTGATTTTGTTTAGGTTGGGTTTCAACTGTTTGATGTATAATGCTTCAAGGATTTTTAGTTTTTGTCTATTGTTTTCATGTCGAAGTATAATTGTGTTGACAAGTATTTTACAGAATTGTGTGTGCGGGCAGGCATGTTGTTTTTTTACATAAAATAAATAGACAACACTTGTCTATATTATTTAACGAAATGTGTATGAATGAATATATATATATATATATAAATTGCATACATCTGACAGCATGAGATTATGTTTTTCTCTGCTGAAACATTTTGTAACAGTAAATATACAAAATTTACTTAGGAATTTGAAAATCAACTATAGTGAGAGAGAGAAAATCAAATTTCCAAGGACCACTGCACTTAAAAAGCCATAAGATATTATTAACCAGTTTAATCGTGATGAGTTTGTTTCTTTTAAGTATAGGAAATAGAATAATATTCAAATAAATTAAGTCATAAAATTTTGGCTTTATTTACTCTTTATTTACGTGTCTACTCTCATCCAATTCCCAAATGATTTTATTCTCCCTTGGATAAAACATTTACCAATTTAAAAAGCACTGCTTGAGAGGATATATGTCACCAATAACACTGGCTTTGAAAAGAGTCAGTATAATAAAATGCTTTATTTTATAAAAACAGTGACCTTCAGTCATAGGAGTTAGAAATTCTGTTATTGTAGTAGCTATATTCAAATGTAGAATGGAAACTGAGAAATCAAACAAAAGATGAGGTAGTCTTGTTCAAATAATGTACAAGCTTTCATTACAACTGAAACATACAACTTTGAAACACATGAAAAAGCTGAGGAGAAAGACTTGAATGGGAAAGGATCACTGGATTTTTGCTGCCCATTTTATAAATGTTTCATAGACAAATACACACAATACTGAAATGTACTTAAAATTTTGTATACGTTTATATGCTTTGCCTTCAGTTAAGCATGTGTATTACCAATGTATGTTTTGATTGGCTTACAGTCATATCATGATGAAATACCGGTTCTTATCCGATCACCAAAGTTAAGCAACATTGTGTTTGGTCAGTACCTAGATGGGTGACTGCTTGGGAATAGCAGGTGCTGTAACCTTGGATGTGCCAGTGGTGTAATAGATAACAGCTTGGAATGAGAAATTGGAGAGCTTAGTTTCAATTATTGTTGAATTCGTTATATTCACTTGCAAGCAAACAACCTTGGGAAAGGTATAAATCCATCTCTTCTCCAACCAGCCATGGGTTAAATAGTAGGATGTGTGTCAGACAATCATTATTTTATCCAAAACATTCCACCCCAAAATATGTTCCAGTTCTAAGTTAACCATAAAAGGTTGATAAGTCATTAAAAAAATAATTCAGTCTTTTTGGTTTCACCACCATAACCATCTTTGAACAAGTTATATTGATGAATATACTGAACATGAGATTACCTCACTTGTCTGCAAAAGAACTTCAAGATAGTGTTGTCAAAAAAACACTATAGAAGAAAATGGTACAAATTCTCTTCTCTCTCTACCCACAAGATGCCTCAGGGATAGGACATGTTTTATTTCTCTTCCAGGGACCATCATAATCACCAGTAAACCATATATTACACTGAACACAACACAGCATACAAGTGCCTTAAAGCAAAAAAGTCTACCAAACCAACAAAGAACTCTTTTCAAATATAAACCTCAACACCTTTAACAGAGCTTTATATAAACCATAAACAAGGACATTTCGCTGTATACATTTCCCTGCACCTCTGTCGATTTTTCCTTCTATTTAGTTTCCTAAAGCAATAAAACTTTGTTATTATATGTAAAATACTATAATTTAATTTCTGTGTACTGTTTGAGCAAACATCCCATGGCCATAATGCTATCACAAATACTATCTCTCTCTCACGTATACATCCTAGCAACTAATATCACTCACTACATCTCTTTAACAATAGGCAGGTCTCAACATGAAAGCAGTATAAAAAAATCATTTGATGAGATTTGTGAAAGCTAATCTAAAGAACTATGAAAAGTATCCTATTTTTTCTCTTGGTTCTCTGCAATGTCTTCCTACCTTTGCTTGAACAATCATTTATATTTTATATATATATATATATATACACACATACATGTTAGCATAATGTTATCTGACTGGTGTCACAGCATTTAATAAAGATTTTTCTTTTTGGTGGTAACTGACTTGAGATTATGCGAACACACTTTGAAAGAGTTGGTATTCGGACTTCTACTAAGTTAAAACTTAATTATTTTATTTTTTTATTCCTCGGTGCACAGGTATGTATACATGTTTGTGCTGGGGCATCTGAAGGTTGTAGCTCAACTCTCCAAATAAGTTACCTGAAAGTTCATTCTTTGAGATAATTTATCTAAAAGTCAAACCTGGGATTGCTTTCCATTTGCTTTTTTTTTAACAGAAGTAGATAAGCTCTCCTATGGTCTGGTCTATACTCCTTTCCCTTCTCTTGCACAGGAGTAGAGGCTCATACCTTGTTTCCTGCTTAGAAAATGGTTCCTGTTTCCTTTCCTTTTCTCTGGCCTTAATATCGGTGTTGTCATTAATTTTTTTTGTGATATACATGGATGGTGACTATTTCTCTTCATACTGAGGCTACTGGATTGGCTGTTCTTTGCTTGCTGTTCCTGACTGGTGGTTAGGAGCCTAAAATCATGTGTAGCATCTTGAGAGGCTGCTTTGATCAACTTAAGGGTTCTTGCAGTGCCATGTCATGCATGGAAGGGTGTCCCTATAAGCACCTCTGGTGGGCAACCCCGAGGACACACTATGTTGCAGTCTGCACCAGTTCTATAAGATGACTGATTGCTACTACTAAGTCTAGGCCATTCCTTACTAAAATAACACATCACAACTATAAACAACCAAAGATATAAATCTAAACCAGCTAAAAAAACTCCAAACCCCCCATCTTTCTTTCTCCAACATTCGTGGTATTCATACCAATTTCTGCAGTGTGGAATCATTTCTTTTCAAAAAGTCTCTGGACATCCTAGCTCTCTGTGAAACAAATCTTAATTCTTCAATCCAGTCTTCTGATTTCTCAATTCCTGGCTATATTCCTCTCCTTAGAAAGGACTCTAATGTCCACATGCATAGCCTGGAATCTTATGTCCATGAACATCTCCTACTGACTAGGAAACTAGCTCTTGAATCTCCAGAATATTCTTACATGTGTCTCTGTCTCTCTCTACTTAACTCAGTCAGTTATCTCTTTTTCTAATGATTCCCTTCCTCTCAAGACTGTTGCATGCTAGATAGTATTTCTGACAATATAGACAAGCCTATCTCCCTACACCCATTTGCAAATATATTTGTGTTTGGGGACTTTAATGCCCACCATACTAGGTGGTTTAAACACACTGTCACTGACCTCACTGACATCCAAACCCTTAACTTCTCAATCACTCAATCCTTCATGCAGGTGGTTGACTTCTCCACACATTTCCCCAGTAACCCTGATGGACATGCTTCTCTTCTCAATCTCTTTTTTAATGCTGTGCCTGATTCTTGTCATATTATGCAGCTCTGCCCTCTTGGTAACTCAGATCATGTGATGCTACACAAGAGTTCATCTGTAATCATCTCCTTCCGCTACCCCACCAGCCAAGAACATCCTACCAACAGAATATCTTTCTGTTATCAATGTGCAAATTGAGACTCATTCCATCATTTCCTTCATCACATCCCCTAGAATGAACTTTTCAATCATCCTGTTCAAGAATACTCATTTGAGGTCTCACCCCGGGTGAATACTTGACTCATTTCGAGTACCCATGCCTGATTTTCCTCTTAGAACTGAGACTCTACTGAGTGATATGCACATAACCTCATTACTGGTCTCAGACATCATTTCAAAATTAGACTCCCATAAGCAGAGATGACAGGATTCAACTGTCAGTCTAAAGAAATGTGCTCCCAAATTTTTTCCCCTGGTGCCTCTAATATAGAAATTTAAACATGTTATGAGACTAACTTCTCGGTCCCACCCTTTTACATTATTTTTTTTTTTTTTACCTACTTCTATTTCAACGGTTTCTTTTCTGGCACTTCTTGACAGTTGAACTCCCTTCTGTTTATTTGCTTCCCTGAAAACTACAATCTTCAAAAATTTAAATGTAATGTCAATCGCCATCTTCTGTCATCTTGAACTCCATTCATCTTTTATCCTTTCCTCAATACCCCCTATACCTAATCTCTTCTCTCACTTTTACTCTCCATAACCCCATGCATATCAGTGTCATTCCCACCTTGCTTGGGGTGAATTGATTAAAAAAAGTGATCTGCTTATTTCTTTGTTAATTCGGATTGGAAAATGTGCAACTTTCTTTTATCTATTTTCAACATTCAGTCAACAACATTTTAAGGACATCTGTTTTGTCTGCAAACTTGTAACTGACATTTTTATGTGAGACATATTTGAATAGACAAAAATAAATTATACTTTCCAAGTAGGATCAACATTCCACAACAAAATCTGTATGGCAAGAGGAAAATAATGGGATCAAAACAAATTGTTCTTTTAGAAAATTCAGAGATGATCCACTTAATGCTGTCAACTTTTCCAATCCTTAGTGAATGCTCTTGAAATATTGATTATTAAAATTTATGAACAAGAGGAATGTGTAAATAAGTGAATGGTTGTTGAGGATAAATTTAGAAGAAAAGTGGAAGAGTCAAACAGCAATTGGTTTTTTGATAGAGAAAACAAAATCAACAAATTCAGTCTGAGGACATTTTGTTTCCCTTCATGAATTTAATTCTCCTTGCTTGCTGTTCACTCACCAGATACCTTAGCCAAACACCTTATCACTGGTATGAAACAGTGTTTGAGAGAGAGAGCTGTGTAATTAAGAAAAAAAAACTCTTTGATAATCACCTCATATGTTTGATAATAATCTCATATACCACAAAATAATTTGCATCATGACATCACATTTGAAAGAGGCTTGTGTGCTCTTATGACCTGGAGAGCTATCTTGGTGGTAGTTTATCTCCTGGCAAGTCCAACCTAGTCAAGACAGTCCAATGGGTAGGAGCCGGATAAAACCTTTATGACATAAAGAGCATAAACTCAATGAGAAATAATGTGGAGTAGGCAAGCAAAAATAAACCAGTACATCAGCTTGATATGCAGGGATTGTTGGTGGATGATAAGCAACACAGTCAACTACAACACAAGAATCAACCAATTCTAGTTAGTTCAAAACTGTGGTTGCTAGTAGGAGGGACAACTAGTACTGAATTGTACTTACAATATGTGAAAGCAATTGAAAAACTAGTAAATTGAATTCTTCCTACTCATCATGTGTTTGAGGAGTGGAGGACTAATTAAAATTAAGGGAGACAGTGAAATATGCAAAATGCTTGTTAATAGTGTGTTTGAGTTCATCACTTGAATTAAGGAAGTACTGGAACTAGTAAAGTAGACTGGTTCGCTCGTAAAAACAGGGAAAATGTTTTTGGAAATAATTTTTGTGGATTAGCTTTCTTTAGAGCGTCCTTTGGCCATGATACTTGTCAAAATTAAAAAAAATATTGATTAGTTATTGATTTAGAAGAGGGGTCCTGTTCATAATAGCAATACAGTCTCAAATCGATCCTTGACTTTAAAAAGTTATGGAAAATGAGCAAATTGTTTACAAATGTCATGTATGAACTCTACGTACATCATTGATATCCACATAGTTTCTTAATTTGCAGAATCTTTAAAAGTTTTTTTTTTTTTTCCATCAGTTCACCCCAAGCAAAGTGATAATGCCACTACAATGCAAGAAGGAACTGGAAAACCAATCTCAAACAGGAAAAAAAAAGATAAACCTTTACACCTGTTCAAAAGATTGGGACGGAATGTGATCTAGATGATAGGTATCTACTATTAAAAATTTTTTTTTGAATTTTTTTTTTTTTTACTAGTTGGATATAGTGATTACTTATCTTAAATGAAGAATAAATGGAAATATTAGATACTTTTATTAATTTATGTAAATTTGAAAATTATTACCCCACCTCTATAATATTAGCCATTCTTCAGAATAGTTCTTTTACTTTTGGGAAAATCTGTTCTTTAATTAAAAATGTCTGTATATGCACGTTCTTTAATGACAAACTTTTGTCTAAGAAGATGAACAAAATGTATTTCATCTTACAATTTTTATTGTTTTAAGATATTCTAAAATAAAATGTATAAAATTGTATATATCTGTTGTTTTTTTTTTTATGTAAAAAAACAAAAATTATTATTTTGGACACAGATATCATTGACAAAAGTACAGTTTCACAACAGTCATGATAACTTTTTAAAGTCAGAGATCAATTTCACACCATGTCAACATTAAGAGCAGGAAATCGGTAACTAATCAAAATGTTTATGATTCTGACAAGTGTCATAAAAAAGAGGTCTAAAGAATGCTAATTTAAAAAAGTTATTTCAAAAAAATGTTTTCCCTATTTTTTTATGTGGGGACCAGTATACTTAAGTAAGTCTAAAATAACAATCACAATCTTGTCAAGGAACAGTTATTTCTTTAACAATAAAATATTATAAAAGAAGTTTGAAGACCAGTTTTTTCATCCTTTTTCTACAGAAATAATGGCTAAATTAAGATTTGCATGGGCCTTCCAGCTCAGTGCCAATAGCCATTGAGCTACTAAATGCAGAACAGCAAAAGAATAGTTGAACCTATCTATACAAATTAAATTGATAATAATGTATTGCCGGAAAGTAGAAGCATTGAAACAAACAAAGTAATTTGATGCCACAAAAAAAAAAAAAATCCTCAGGAAATCAAGTTTAGAATTCATAGCAATTGAAGAGGACAATAAGTCATTAATAATAAATGAAAATTCAACAAAGCAAAATAAAGATTCTGAAAATATATATTTGTTTATCTCAAACAAGAAACAAAAAAATAAATTAAGCAATAAGTGAATAAGCAGTTATGGATTTTAGTCACTTTTTAGCAGATATCATAATTCAAATATTTTTCTAAAATATTTTTCTCTTTACATTTTCCTTTAGTTTATGGTAAGAAATAAAGAAATGGATAACAACAGCAGCAGAAAGCAAGACTGATTTTCAGTGCACAAAAACTTGGCATGAGATCTAGTCACATGACCAACATGCCATATAAAAAATCTTCTCCGGTTGATTTTTAAACACACATACCGAGAAACTCTTTCAGTACATTTTTTTTTAAATGTAAGTTTTCCATATAAGCTCAAACACAATAAAAAATAATATTTACAAAAGTTAAAAAAAAAGCTTTGCAATACTAATGTAATTTAAATGCTTTATTTAAAGAAAGAAAAAATAAATTTAAAAACTATATTGAACAAAGAGCAGACTGCCAGACAAAGTTTAGATAAATAATTATTTCAATCTGATATTTGCCAGAAATTTGGATTGAATTAAAAAAAAAAATTCTACCTCCAAAGCATCTCATGAGAGGTGGAGACATATACGCAGCCAAATGGGGAAAAAGTCTTCAGCTAAAATCTATGATGAAATTCTCAGGTTACTCAAACAATCAGCTCTAAGCATTAATTTAAAAAACTATAAACAAAAAAAAAAAAAAGCGTGAGGGTTAGACACTATTTATGCAACAACACACAAATTCTTACCTTTGCCAAAACAAAAAGCACATTTATTTCCAAACATAGTTTACGATTGGATGCTTTATAGTAAAAGAAAAAAATAGTCTCTAAAATATATGCAAGAGTTAGGATAAATACTCACCAAAATGCTTTGTTATAAAGTACAATTTTGCCATTAGAATATCCATTATAGAAACATTCAGTTTTGTCATAGATAGAAACAAGGGTGTGCTGAAAAATAATCAACTTGACAAAGAAAAAAATAAATAAAAAATAAATGCTGATATGTCATTTCTTAGGAAGTCGTTTAGACAAAGAACTTTTTAGCACCCACCTCATACAACCTTAATAAAGTAAATCTAATCATGATTTTGTTAAGAAAAAGTCTTTTTTGATTGTGAGAAAAGATTTGTAGCTTTGTTAACAAATTTTTCTTAGTTTTTTATGAGCTTGGTAAAATTTAGCTTTTGTCAGGAAAATACTTTTCATACTCAGAGAAAATCTCATATTATTCTATTTTCCAAGAATGTTTTTGTCATTTTAAGGATAAAAATCTCAACTTGATACATTTTGTCAGCAGAATATTTTTACAATTGAAATAAAATTTTACATTTAAGTTTGTTTTTTTTTTTATCTTCAGTATTTCTCTGAAGAAAACCAAATTTGGGAACCAAATTGCTTTCTTGGAAAGACAAACATTTTGGATGAAATATATTTAATCTGTACTTTTCTTCTTGCAAAATTGAATTGACTCAGATATATTTTATCAATTAACTTTTGAAAAAGTGTGTAAAAGCATTCTCATATCTACTGAGTTCAACTTTCCCTCCAATTGAGAACAAGTGAAATTACTCTATCTTCTGGTTTATAAAATCAACCTCCACCCATAATTTCAGCATGGAATATTATCATTACTTTTTTAAAAATTAAAGAACCCATCACAGTGGAAGGTAAACAGCACATATGCAATGATGAGTCTATCCTGGTAACAGCACACAATGAAAAAAGTAGCTCTATGAGTGTCTCCCTCCTATCTCACAATTATTTTGGACAGTCAATCATACAAGCTTTATAGGGCATTACTGAAAAAGTAAGGATGGGTTTATCAGTGACATTGGACACACTAGATTTGGTCACCCATTTAAAACATACATTCAGCAAATATTTGAAGAGATAGGATGCCAACTTGAACACCCGCAGTGTGTGATGGCTAATCATGAAGATAATGAAGATTATAACATTTGAATAAGTAATATGACAGTCTCATAACATTTAGCCAAGTATTTGTACTGATAGTCTATTCTTGTTTTATATGCAAAGTCCTTTCACGATAGAAAGGGATCATGGCTCTCCACAACTTTTGTTGCTCAAATGAATTTCTGACCCATTACCATTCCTCTGTATCACTGTTCAGCCATCCATTCACACAGGTTTGCTTCTTTTGTCCTCAATATGTCTTATTAGTGTTAAATTCTATAGGTTCTCTCACCTCATTATGCGTCTTAGAAATTTCAACTGTTTTTTTCTGTCTATATTTCCTCCTCCTTCCTCCTTCTGCCCATGGTATCTTTTAGAATTTGTTAGTAGAACTACATTTCAGTTACCAAGTCTCTCCTTCATCTGTGAGAAGATTGCCCAACATTCATTGTTATGTAGAAATTAAGTATTACATAGCAGTTCAGTACACTTCTCTTTGTTTCTAGCCAATCAGATATATTTGCACATAAGACATGATAGATAGTTTCCAAGCCAGTTTTAGGGGAAAAAATTTTCTCTAAGTTCTAAATACTCCAGTATTTGTGGATGGTGCAATAGTGAGTGGCTCAGAATGAGAAATTGGTGAACCAAGTTCAAATTCCAGTCGAGTTTGTTACATTCACTTGAGAAAGGTAGAAATTTCATCTCTTCTTCTCCAAGCCACGCATTAAATACTAAGGCAGATCGAGCTTTTTAATCTTATTTGGCAACCAGTCTAAGAGAAGAATAACTTTGAATTCAGAACTGGTTGGATCCAATATAAAACCTATTTCATATGAAAACCAAAGCAGTATTGAGGCTGTGTCACCCATTTTGGGAGCAATGGTGGAGTAGTATATGCCATTATATACTCTATATGTCATATAAGATCTCAATGAAAATGTAGTCTTTGTCATCTTGTGTTCTTGTAATTTTGATTGCCTCAGTTGAAATAATCTCACATTGTATATGCAGCAAACAAGATTCTCATGACATTGTTAATCTCACAAGCTGTTGATAATGTGATCCTAGCAAATTATATCAAGCAGATTTGTTCAAATGTAGATCAATGACTTCTTTTTTCCCCAAAAGAAATAAATAGTTTAAGGCAGCTTAAAGATTCTCAGTTTTATACAAAACAGGCTATTTATGTAACTGAACAGAGATTGAAAGTTATAGTTCTAAGACAAAAAAAAAGAAAACTGACAATGTTATTTTATCACTGAAATGTATCATCAGTTCTAAGAGGTTCTCCTATCATTCCTTACCAGTGATAAAAACAATGGAAAATGAAAATGCTGAATGTATGTTTGTATAAAACAAAAACAAACTAATTACGAGAATGTTGAAAATGTGGAAATAAAATAGTCTACAAAAAAGCGTGCTTTTTCTTAAGCTAGATTATGAAAATTATCAAGAGAAATTCTTCTCAACCTGATATTCCAATCTGAGGTAAATAGCAATAGAGACATTCAGATCCCCAAAATCATAAGTTTGAGGTTGTAATTTCCAAGGGTAAAAAAATCACACTCCAACATCAGAAAATACCAGAGGCATAGATCAAAAGGGTAAAAAAATTCACAACACAACAACTTCTTCACAAATCCTGTGGTCTAGAGTACAGTTCTATTATTGGGATGAGAAAGGTTGTTATTGGTTGAAACTTGAAAGGAAGTGCAAACAATTACTATATTTTGAGGCTTACTCAGCTGACCTGATTTTGATTTCCTGTTTCAACAGAATAGTGAAGAGAACATAAGTTCTTTTTCTAAGTAACACTTGGTTTTCTGTTATCACACAATCATTGAAAAAAAAAATTGAAAGTAAAGTCATTTAGCAGTAAAAGAGTGCATAAAAAAACAGTACTTTCATTGGTTAAAAAAAAATTGGTTGCAATATTAAAACTTAGTGTTTATTTATATTAAGTCTTTTCAGAAAGTTTCAAGTCATTTTGAATACTGTTACAGAATGCGTAGATTAAACAAAAATAACAAACTTTACTGTACTGGTTAGAACTTTAAAAATCCAAACTGAGTGGGAGTGATTTGGAACCTGTGGGCATGAAATCCTGATTGTCATTGACTAAGTTTTCATATAAGACCCATAAAACAGGTGTTATAGTTGTAGCAGTAGAGAAGTCTGGTGCTGGTCTAAGCTTTACCTTCCCAGATGCCTTTGTGTACTGTTGTTTTAGCAGGGAGACAAGCTATCACATAGACAGGATAAGTAACTGGCCAACCTGTTCACATCTATTCTCTCTTGCTTCCTCCAAGAAAGGATGCTTACCATGCCCCTAGTGAAATCAAGTAAGTAAAAAAAAACAAAGAAAATTGTCTGTCATTGATTCAGTTGGTTGATGTAGTGTTGGAGTCCCTACTAGTGAGTTGCTAATAGTCTATTAGAATCCAGAGATGACACAGAACAGAACAATTTTTTTTTTTTTTAAGTGTTTCACCCCAAGCAAGGCGGGAAGCCACTAGGACACAAGGAGTTACAGGAAATAGCAAGATCAGATAGGAGTGATACAAGGAAGGTTGAGGGTAGTGGATAGATTAAGGCAACTGGAGATGTCGATTGACATTACACTTGAATAGCTGGAGATTATAGCTCACAGGGAAACAGGAGAAGGGAAGGGAGTTCCACAGGCAAGAGGTGCAAGACATGAAGCTATTAGAGTAGAAGAGATGGCTACATTTAGGAGTTTTGACAGTGAAGGAGTGAGAGCGGGATGCCAGCCTCATAGGGCGCTGGAACTCATGATGTCTGGGAACTAGTGAATGCAGCTCCTTGGAGCAATTTCCATGAAAGTATTTGTAGAACAGACAGAGCAATATCAGCAGAACTGGATGTACAAACTTAATTGAATTTGGCAGCCAGTTACAGGGTACCTTACCACCTATGCATAAAGACACACCCCTGTAGGGTTGCTCACTCAGCTGTGAGATGGTATTTCTCGTGTACTGTGTGAGCATTGCCTTCACAATATAGATTTGCAAGTAGATTATTCCCATTTCCTGTAGTTTTCTTTTGTAAAACATCACATTGCTAAGGTTTGACAGCCTCACTACAGTCTAGATTTGATTCCCAGTGACCTCTGGCTATTGGTAGTGAGAAGGGGATTTTTTTTTCAAACGAGATTATATTGCTATTGCCCTAGGTAGTCTACATTTCATTAATATTAAATAGCTGAATACTTTCTGAACAGACACTGTGCTCTTTATAGTAAAACAATGTCGAAAACATTAAGAGAAAAATTTAAGAGAATCTTAAATGTAAGAAAAAATGTAAGAGAATCTTAATCTCTTCAGTTGTCAAATTTGTCTTGGATCTACAGGAATCACAAACATGCAATTTGGTGTTAAGAATTTTAACTCCCACGACAAAAGTAGAAGAAACTTCTTCACTTAACTGTGAAGATTGTTGTGAACCAGATAAATTCATGCAGTAAAATACAAAAAATCCATTTTGTGTCTCTTTTTTTAGAAATATTGGTGCTACATGGTTACTGGAGAACTCAGTTCTAGTTTCTTTTTGAGATTGAGAAACAAAGGAATAAGATAATAACTTACAATTTACACAAATCTCAAGAAAAATATTAAAATTGTTTAGCTCTGTTTTTCTATATGATATAATGATTACTAAGTGTTTTGGATCCTATTTATATTGGTTTATTTTTCTCTATTCCCCAAAAATTGACTTCATGAATAAATGATAACAACCACAAAAATGCTTCAGATGCTATCAAATGACAACAAAAAGTCACCCGTTATAAAAAGTCAAATACTGGCCAAAAGATGTGAAGATTATGTTTAGTGACTATTATTCATTTCTTTTTGCTAATCTATCCATCCTATTTCTTCTGTTATTTGTTGACTACAAAGCAAGTATCATGAATTGAAAATAAAGGATAAGTCTCCCATGAGATTGAAATGTGCATTCTTTATCTTTCTATGACAGCTCCATTACTGGCTTGATTACAGATAATAGGTAGAGGAGAACCTCATAGGTGAAATACAAATTTTACATTGGAGGTAGAGGTTGTTCCAGTCCATGCTAAAGCCAAGAATTCAAATGCTGATTCTCAAGGAAAGCAAACTATTGGAAGACTGGTGCAAGGAAATAAGACCTCCACACTTCCCACCTAAAAAGTAAATAGAAATATATCATTATCAGCCCCATGTGGTTGTTGGGTTGCTGCACACCTGGCCAGCAAGCTGGAGAGATATTCATTTATGTGTCGCCTGTTTTGGGCGAGTCAATCTGTTGCACTTCAATTTGAATGCTTGCCTTGTTCACAGACACAGGGCTGTTGATTACCTGGCCAGTGATTTCAGTCTGCAAAGGCTTTCTGCCCCATGATGCCATGTCATCTCTACACTTGCTGCATACATAAATATAGGGCCCAATCTACCACATTATGTTAAATGACTTTTGACTCTACAAGAACGTTTATTCACACTTTAACAGGTCTGGTTTCTTTTTAATCCTGCTGAGTGCCTATACACATCCCTCACCAGAAAGGTCTGGTGTGGGAAAAGTTTAGCTGGCAATGAGCAGACCATGCAGCAGGTAGTACTGGATTACATGGTAACAATAACACTTGTAGAGGGACCTGACATAAAATACAAGGTGTGCTGAAAGTTGTTAGCATGATTCTCTCTTCAAAATCTGACCAAACAATTTTTGGGGGAAGGGATGATTGGTTAGGTTGAGAAGTTTTCAGCACATCCTTGCAATAATTCAGTCATATAATTTACTAGCAGTAGATCCCGGCGTTGCCCAGAGATGTAACAGTAAGAGATAGATCAAGTATCGACCATTGTAAAGACTGAAAAATATTTTTGTTGACAAAGATTATTGTTTAAGGTTGACGGACACGCATGTCTTAATTAGTTTTTTTTTTTTTTTACGAATTGGTCAATCACAAACTTAAACAAAAAAATTATTTTCAATCGTTATGAGTCTATCGATTGAATAGAATTTTATTATAAACAATTGTCTTGTAAATGGAATTTTTAAAGCATTCTGAATGTAAAAATAAAGAAAAAAGTGTGCAAGACAATAAGAAACACTACCTGCCAAAAAAAAAGTGAAGTTTTGTTGAAATCGCTTGAAAAATGTAGGAAATTCGATCCCATATATAAATGAGCACACACACACACAAACAACCTGGGTATAATAATAAGTATAACTCAATATGAGTTGTCCCCCTTTCATTCTGGTGACAGAATCATGTTTTATTGTGTTTTCAAATTGATTTTGTGCAAAAACAATTGTGTTTTTCCAATTTTTGGTGCTGTCAGAACCATCACAAGGTAATTTTATGCAGTCCTCTGAAGTTTTGTTGAAATCGGTTGAAAAATGTAGGAAATTCGATACAATATATAAACGTACAGACACACACACACACACAATCTGCGTTTTATAATAAGTAAGATATTGAGCTTTGAGGGATTCTGAAAAATTTCTATGCAACAAAGAAGTCCTACCAAAATAAAAATAAAACATGCCTGTATCTTTGTTGTTATCATATATGATATAATAACAATAAAGAAAACTATTCCAAATGTAAATAAAGATAGAAACGCTTTAATCCTATAAATCATATGAATGTACAATGTGGGCCAAATGTCATGAAGGGGTTTTAAAATTTTAATAATTCCTTTACTTTTTGTTTTAAATTTATAATCTCCTAGAATAGAATCATACACACAGACAGATATATATATATATATATATATATATATATATATATATATAGCCATAAAGATATTGTAAAGTCAGAAATGCTGTCAGTAGAAATCTGTAAAAATTACTTGACGAATATAATATAAATGCCTTTTTTATGCAATTTTTTTAAACTAACGAGTTACCTTAAAAATTTAGATAAATATTCTAAGCAATGAAATGTTTTATTGGTGCTTTGGCTTTAAATTCGCTATAGTTATCGTGCTTATTTTCGTATAATGTCATGTACGGACATCAATATTTACAAAAATCAGCATGTTCATACACACACAAAAAATCAAAATTCTTTTTAAAATACTGGGGTTTGCTGAATTGTAGTAAGCTTTTCCATTTATGATTAGTAAATATAGTTTTTATTTAATAACAATAGCATCTAATTGTTACAAATTAATACAAAATTAAAAGATTTAAAACTTTATAAATTATGCTAATTAAAATTTAAAAATAAAATAAGAACAATTTTCGTAAAAATTCATTATTTATTAAAAAGATTTTTGAAACAATAATATCCATAATATATAATTCATAAAAGCAATTGAAAGTTTTTCTAATTAAATAAGGTCTCAGTTTTGTTGCATATTTTATGATTCAGAGCAGCACTATATATATATATATATATATATATATATATATATATATATATATATATAGTTAGTTAGTTAGTTAGTTAATCTCCAAAGTTTTTTTATAAAATCTGTAAAGAAATACACAAAAACAAAATTACTAAAACTTCACACTTCTTTGTGATTTCAACCAAGCTTGTAATAAAAAATCTGATATTTTTTTTTTCCAAATCTATTTTTATTTTATCTGATTGGGTGGATGTGGCAGACATGATGAGACAGAACCTGGGACGAGCACAATTGGTTGCAACATGCCTTGTCCCCGCCAAAAAAGAGCCCGTATTTGCTTAGCATGTAAAGCTACTGCAGTTGAAATGAGGGAGAAAAAAGCACTTACCACTCTGCCGTAATCCGTCCTTGGCCAGATAATGTAAAAAAATGAGGGGGGACTTGCATTGCATTTTTATGCAATAAAGATGCAATGCATTATGGGACAGGGATGCAATGAATTATGGGATCACATGAAGACACAAGTGGTTATGGGTATATGAACAAATATAAAAGCAACTACTTTTTCCCAGTGCAGGGAGTTCTTCGAGTGACGTTCATGGTTGGCAGCTAGAAAAGTCTGTTATTGCGATTTTGAGACAGAACTCCAGAAGGAACGACTCGAGGTTGGAATACCAGTTGGGAGAGCTTGAATTTACTCGCTGGTTGCTGTTTTCTTTTTATTCGCCATAGTGAAAGGTGTACTTTTTATATTAATTTAAAAAAGAAAAAACCTTGCACCGAATCAGATCTGAGATTCAAATATGCAAATGTTCTGGGAATTCAAGCATGCATGCAAATGGATGATCTTTCACTGTCTCCCTTTTTTGAATCACCATGCAAAACAGCAGGTAAAGCAATTGCATTAAAAGAGCAGAAATTAAATGCTTAGAGCAAAGCTTTCCAAATTTTTTGCATTTGTAACACAGTTTTTGAAGATTAAATTTTCATGTTATGCATCACAAGGTTTTGTTAGCCAAGCCAAATGTAAAATTTGAAATGCATATAAAATAATAATTGCATAAAAAATTTAGTTAATAATTAAAGACACAACAAGCAATCAATTAGTGTGACAAGATACTATTTTTGAAAAGCTCTGACATAAGTCATATTTTTATCCTTAACACTTTCCCTGCTGGATTGTTCTAGCATTGTTACTGTATTGTGCTGGCAGATTTTGGTAAAAATAAGAAATATTTTCTCATAAATTACAAAAAAAAAATACTGATGCCAATTTCTCATGAGTGTTGTCATTTTCATTTTGATTGGATATTCTGCATTACAGTCTAAATTAAATGACATTCGAACACCCTATATAATAAAAAATAAATCATAAAACAGGTTCCCATTCCACCTTGTACATTGGCAGCATGCAAATTTACTCTTGCCTTTTTCAACAGTTGTTCAAGAACCCAAACTTTGCCTGTCTTAATGTTGTTGTTCATTTTCTACTTATTACTTTTTAGGGATTTTTTTCTTCCTTCCTTCATCTTAACATGTCTTCTGCTATAATTTATATATCTTTTTTCTCCTTTTAAATTTTGTCTCAACACATGTAACTATATATCTCCAAATGTAATGAGAATGAAAATAATATAAATTCTAATGTTCACAGCATTAAGTCAAAAGAGTAGAGCAATAATTATTTATTATAATTTTTACATACAGACAAAAACAACTTAGTCACTGCAAAGATGCATTCTTGTCTTGATGTGGCTGCATTTTAACTGGTGAGAACTAAAAATGGTTATGAAAAATTCTATTTACAAGGAAGCCGCTTATAGAAAAAAAAAAAAACTATAGGGAGAAACACTTTAAGAGGAAAGAGAGAAGGGGAGAGAAAAGAGAAGGAAAGGAAAGAGGGTGACAGAATAAGACAATAATATTTGCTGATAGGAGTTTGGGCAGTGAAGGAATATTGAGGCGTTAAGACAAGGACCTCACCTGAAAAGTTTAAAACAAAGCAGAAGTGTCTGCTACAATTTTTGATACCGTGCAACAATCAGAAATCTTGTTGTTTTTGTCCGTATCTAAAAATTATATATACGCGTACACACACACACACACACACACACACACATCAACATTAATTATTTGTATATTAATTTAATATGAATTTTTGATGTCACTACATTTAAGTTTTTATAGTGTAGTAAACTTGATGCCTTTCCAGAGAGTGGATATTCAAAGTTATTCCAAGTTAAAATTTTTTATCAGTTTCCCTTCCCCAGTTCAGACCACAATCCTTAATCCTCTCCTGACCCCTTGGTTAGCTGGTCCTAATGAATTTGCTAAACAGCTGTTAACTTTTAAATAATGTCTAGGACCAGAGTAGTTGTAATTCTAAGCCTGAATGCTTCTTCTTTTTTTCTTTAAATTAAATAGATAACTTACGTACTGCATTCTCCATTCCTGGTAACTATTACTCTATTATACTAAATGAGAGTAGGGGTGTGTATTCCAGAAAAACTTCTAGCAAAGCCAAAAAGTCAGTCCTAGTTTAACGCTGAATGTGTTGCAGCCATAGCACACTGTAACCACTACTTCAATAACTATTGCAAAGAGTGATGTAGTTTGACCTGTAATGCATTCAGAACACCCCCCCCAATCACTGTAAGAAAGTTCTAGAAAACATGAAGGGCAGCTATGCACAAGCTGTCCAGGTCAAAGTTGAAAAGAAACAAATTGGATCCCATGAATTCTGGAAGATCACCAACCTAATCATGAACAGAAGTTGCTGTACCCACAATTATAAATGGCTCCAAGATCATATCTTCCTTGACAGACAAGGTGAAGATCTTCACCTCAATTTTTGCCACAACCTCAACACTATTGTTGACCTAATGCAAGGCCTAAGTACCACACAAGGTAGAGGGTGACTGAATGGCGATGTTGTATAGGGTTTTAGTGAGTGATTGATTGATTGGTTTTTTATCAACTTTTAGCAAGTTATTTAAAGCTACAAAATATTTTTTTGATTACAAGAATTTTTTGAAGGCAATAATTTACTGATACAAATCTTACTATTTAACCCATAGCTGGAGAGAAAGCAGTGATTCATACCTTGCCCAATATAACAAAGTGAATATAATGAAGCTGATTGAATTTCAGACGAGGCTCTTTGGTTTCTGACTGAGTTGTTATTCACTACTGGAATCGCCAGCTTACAGTACTCTCAAGCAATCAAACATCTACATACTGACCAGGCTCAATGTTACTTAAGTCCAGTGATCAGGCAAGAACCAATGTTTCAACATGATATGGCCATAAAACTTGTATAGGGAGGGAGCTAGGGATGCAAATTATAAGATGTAGGATAGATAACAGTTAACACTGAATATAAAATGGTTAAGATTATAGCGATCAGAGAAACATCCTCTCAAGAGTCCATTCCACATTGCAACTGTTCCAACAAGTATCTTCTGAGTAACACCTCATAGACCAAAAGACTGTGAAAGATCTCAGTCAAAATGTGGGGATAAAAATAACTGACAATGATGAGAACACATGTGAAAAATGCCTCGGCTGAACCGCTAATAAAAACAGCAAGTATGAATGAAAAAAAACTGATCGCTGACACTAAACATTAATATATATTTCCTGCAGTAATCTTCTTATACACTGTAGTAAGTATTTTTTTGGTTTTAAATAAATGTCTATGTTGAGTTTCTGTTTTCGGTTTCTATATGATTTGCTATTTTCTCACTTCTTGCAAAAGCGCTTATGTTGAGCTGAGAAAAAGTGTAAAAATAGTGAGTGTTTTATCTCTCTTCTGACAAGGAAGTAAATGAAATAATAAAGACTGAAAGAATTTTAGTTTTTAAGTCTGCAGATCCACACGGAAAGCTGCACAAAAAAGAACAGATGTGAAATTTCGAAAATGGCGAGATAAATAATCCAAAGTTGGCACAGATGTCTGAAGATCTATTTGAAAGAGGATGTTATGTTTAGAAATTATAATTGTTCAATGGCTGAACTTGAACATGCCAAGGATGACTTAATTAAAGAAACATTAATGAATGACAAGTAATGAAAGGCTAATTGCAAATAGAAAGAAGAGGCAATCAAAATGGTTTTATCTTTCTTTGACTACTCTGCCAGGCACGTGTCCTACAGCATTTTCAATTTGAAATTCCTACGAAATTAGAATATAGATTTTCAACATCACTATCTTGTTAATACTACTATTCAGAATGGTTCTTTGCACACAAAATCATTGATCCTATAATTATTAAAAGAAATTATTTGCACCCTGTTACCCAATAAAAGGGTGGGTACAAAGTCTTTAAAAAGTTATAAGTACTTCCATCACTTACATCTAATCATTGTCAGGTTCTTTGCAAGTCTAGTTTTGTAGCCATTCACAGAGTGCAAGATGGCAGATCACATCAAATAGGGTATCAATCTTTTCCAGTGACTTGATACAATGTTTGTCTGTTGATCTTTCAGTCCAATTTGATGGCAATTCATTTAAGTGCAACATAATCAATCATATAAAATCTAGGTAATATTCCTCTACCTTATTGTATATGGAAACAGTTACAAAACCTCATCTCTTTTTGGATACTGGAATTAAAAGCCAATAATTTCTGGTGACAGTTCATGTACAAACCAATGTATAATGCAAATTTCACCATATTATACCTTGTTCTAATAAAAAGACTTTTTACCTGGGGCATATTTACAGCAATTAGCTTATGAGATTTGGTAACTACAGAAATGTACATATTTCAATTTACAATTTAAATAGATATTTTTTTAATCAAAGCACCCCAAGCAAGGTGATAATGTCACTAAGACATAAGGTGCTATAGGATTGAAAGTAAATGGAATGATTTTAGAAGGAACCAAAAACCCAATACTGAAGAGGAAACAATGGATAAACCTCTGCTCCTGTTCATAAGATCAGAGAGTAGTGTGAACTGAGGTATAGGCAAAACTACCTACTCCTATTGAAAAGGTAAAATAAAAAATAAATAGCAAATAAAATTTCAGAGTTTAAGTGGAAACATCAGAACTATAGAGTTGAATTAGGATTTAAAGTAAAAGGAAACCCAATCCTGAACAAGAAACAAAAGATAAAACCTCTATTTGTGTTCCAAAGACTGAGAAAAAGCATTTGTGCAGTATATAAGTTTGTTTGGATGTGTATGGAGTGTAATGAATAGTAACTTTGAAAGAGAAATCGGAGAGGCAAGTTTGAATTCTAGCTGAGCTCATTATTTATAACAAAAATAACCTTGGCAAAGATATGGATTAAAAAATTATTCAGATCAAAATGTTTTGTTAATTGGAGAGCAATGCACGTGTATGCAATTATGTTATATTAAATGCCCTATCTTAACAAGAATTTATTTTAAACATTTTAAAACCAGAAGTTCAACTACTTGATTATTTACACTATTTACATTGTTTAGACTGTCCTCATCTTTGTTGCCATATTCACAATGTTTCAGTCATTGTACACTTCAGTCTTCTTCAGGTGATTGGAATTTCAAACTCAATCTTATTTCATTCACTGGTGGGGGGTGGGGGTGGACTGTTCCAGTTCCATGTCTCTTTTGAATGTCTCAGTATCAGTTATAATCTCTTGAACTTAACTCTCCAAGTTTTTCTTCAGCTCAGCTGTAGCCAAATACTGAACTCACAACTCTTTGAGTCAAGTCACTGGGTTCAACCAATGCTTTTATCCACTGGGCCATGCATCCTTGAAGAAGAAAACCAGATCATACAACAGGCAAAACATGAACATGGCAACAAAGATGAAGACAACAGTCCAAACAATGTAAATAGTGTAAATAATTACAATACATTGCTATTCTCAGAAATATAGACAAATAATTATTGTTATCTTTTATTTTGCCTAATTTATAAATGAGGCTTTAGCATATGTATGGATACACACTGATGTGCCAAAAGTGATGAAATAGCAATATGTAAAGGTAATGTTAAGTGGCACCACTGTAATTTAATACTCAGAACGAGATCAGATGTGCTTTGACATTGGCAGAGTCAACAGTGTGAATGCCAGTTTGACTGCTCTTGGCAAGGTGATGTGAATTATTAGAGTTCAAATAGTATATGATAGTGGGTGACAAAAATGGAATATCCTATCTGTCTGAGATTGTGGGGATATTTGACATTCTTCAACCTGTGGTGTTGCATAAGCAGCAAGATTATCTGGTATTGCTGATTCTTTCACAATCCACTTGAACAGAAAGAAATTAAACAACAATCTTTGTGCTTTTTTCTAAGCTTAAATATTATTTGGACAAGTTATTTTTCTCTGAAATATAACTCAATTCAAAAAACATTCATACAAAACAGTGCTTTCTTTAAAACCATGATATCTTAAATTTCTGTTAAAGATCTCATGTCGTTATTTTTAAAATTTCTTTTATGTATAACATTCAAAGAATCTAGTTTCTTAAAGCATCAACATTATTTTTTGGTAATCAAAATAATTTTTCTTCATTCTTTATAGTTACAACTATGCATTTTGGTAAAATCAAGTGATGTAGCCTCTAGTCAAATGATCTATCACTGACACACATTCATAATTCAAGCAACTACAATTTGGATTTTCAACCATTTGAGCAAAGTGATTGTGCCATTGTTTTGATTTTCATGTCATCTCAACCTGCTACTGAAATGAAAAAGACGATGACAATGTTCAAAATATTTACATGTTGCACTCTAATACATTCAAAATATGTCAAATTTTTCTGAGGGTTCCATTTACTGCACATCTATCAAGTACTATGTTTATCATGCAACATGTTTGAGTAAAGTGCTATGCAGATTTTTATGTTACAAAGGTGGCAAATATCAACCATAATATAGTTAAAAACAGAACTCTGCTAAGGTTGACCACAAGAGTGAGTCTCTTTCCAAACTCAAACACATAAAAAATACAAGAAGCAATAACTGAGAAATACTAAAAAGACAAGTCAAGATATTGTTAGATATGAATAAGAGAATAAGAAAAAATTCTATCCATGTACATTAAAGATTTCAGTTTCCAATTTCATGAAGGTTACGTACATCAACACACATCTGAAAAAGATAGGAGGAACAATGGCCGAAAGGTTATGATAGCAACAATAAAGATGAAGATAATTTGAACAGAAAGTATGATTAATATTCATTACTTAATTAATGAAGGAGATTAAATTCATAAATACTTATTGTATAAAATAATTTTTTTTTTTTTACCGTTAGACTATGGACTTATCATTGTATCTGTGTGTGTGTGTGTGGAATGTGGTTGCAAGATGGAGAAGGAGTCTGGAGAAATGTGTTTGATAAATAGGGGTTCATTCAATGAAGAATTCAAAACATTTTCAGTATCTATGCTCAGAGACCTCAACTGTGGGCTAAAAAACAGAGTACATTGGTCTCTCTAACTATGGGTGGAAGCCAGTCTAAATGATGACAATGACAACTCTGAATTCCAAACTGTGGCAACAGCAATAGCAAACCATCCACTATCTTTCCCAAAATTACTTGGCAATTCACAGATATTTAATCATAGAAAATCTATAGAGAATTATTATTACCTACATTAATTTCAGACTTGTAATACTTTGTCCCAGTTTTTTTTATAGTTCTCAAACAATTGTGCTTAAGAATTAAGTGCAAGTCTTTCTGAATATAAAGATCAAGGTTACTCAGTTTTACCTGGGTTAAAATCATTCCCAGATAACCATTAAACTTTAATTATATTTTACTTGGTTGATATTTAATGTTATTTTGCATATAAGTTAAATATAAAAACATATATAAAACAAAAAATTGAGAGACAGAGAAACTCATCACTTTTATCTCACATTTTTCAGTGAGTCAAAAACTGGAGGCTGATATTCTATTTCATCAAAATTTATCTTTTTCCACACTAAGAGGTTTTCAAGACTTCATAACAAGAAGCATTTACTGACACTGGCCATGAAATTCATTTAGCACACTAAACAGCTTATCTTAGAGACTGATAGGATAAAAAATCATAAAGTTTAACATATGTGCCCAGAAGAATAAACAATGCCCATTGTTGCTTAGAAGTACAAAAAGATGAAGAGTTTAATATTTTCTTTAAAGTTTATTCTCCATTTTCAGTTTTCAAAATCATCAAAAGAGGAAAATTATATTCATTTATGGAACTTTCTTGGCAAAAGTTTTAATTTTCAAATACTATTTCTTCCATCTTAATTTCAGTTGCTTTTTACTCCAACACCCAGGACATTGTTCTATCATTAGTAAGCAGTGTGGATTCAAAATAAAAAAGGAAGCCTCTTTTAGAACTTATTATTATTAGAGGAAGCATTTTCAATTACTTATTTTTTTGACATGTCTCTTATTCACTTATTTTATATAATGATTTTGCAGAGATCAAAAATAAAACAATTGACTTGAGCAAGACTCAGAGTTATATTTCTTTTTCCCAGATATCCTGTATTAATGTGACAGGTATTAAATCAATTAGGCCATGGAAAATTTTTTCAAATCCAATAATCCAAATTTTTATTTACTCCAACTGTCTGATATCCTGCCATTTTCATTTATATACACCAGAATTGTTAGTACTATTTTTTTTAATTTCTCAAGTGAAGGCATTCATTATTACTTTTTTGACAAGAATTTCTTTCATTTTAATTTCAGTTGCCTTTTGATATAACTCTAAGATTGTCATTCTATAGCAGGTCTGAAATTTAAAAAAAAAGAAAAAGCCTTTTGTACAAATAATGAAGATGAGAAAAAACAAGAATATTATGATATTTGTTGAGCTTTTAGTGTTTTACAGACAGACAGAAACTACTGTTTATTAATTAGATTCTATTCTGGTTTCCCTTGAGTCAATGAAAGGATTTTTCTCAAAATTGTTACTGAGGTTGGTGGAGCATAATATAATAAAAGAACCATTATCCTTTATCGAAACTAATAATTCTTTTTAATATTTATTTCTAATGAATAGATTTTTAAAGAATTAACTAAAGAAGGGAATCTTTGCAATATTTATTTAGAGGATTCAAAAGAAACAAAAAAAAAACAAAACTGAGAAAGCAAGTGAAAAAAATCTATCAAAGAAATGTAAATGTGAAATTCATGCCAGACAACATATCTTTCCTAATTACATCATTCCTTATAGTCATGTACCCAAAACTTTCACCTACATTCATATATCACATCCTGAAAGGAAATTTGTTACATGATCAGCTAAATCCCCTGAAACCAAAAAAAATGTTCAATACACATATTTTAAAATAACCGATATACACATATCTCAGTGGTCTGTACAGGATGGAATGTGCAACAATGTCATTGTGTATAGGTTGGTTCAGATATGTCTTTGTATTGTTATTTCATGCTTCAGCCATATACATGTTAGTCTTCTATGGATGTCTGTTATGTTCTGTAATATTGTCAAATCTCACTGTAAAGGAACACAAACTTCCCTTCAGTGGTCGGTGTCTTCTTTTAATCTTTGTCCTAAATCTGTGACTGTAAACCCAGTCAAGTTTATCAAAGCTAAAGATCAGAAGAAAGCAATTGCAAGAACATACAAACACAGGAGATGTGTATGTGAAAGGGAAATATGTGTCACTTCCGAGTAAAATTCAGTAACATTACACAAGAGGCACCTAATTAATTATGAAAGCTATATGACCAAACTCACATGAAAAGTGAAACAAAGACAAAAACCTGAAACCAACCCACAAATAAGACAATAATTAAAACAGCTTGTTTTAAAATAATTCAGGTAATAAAAAAGTATCAAAGATATTTAAAAGCTCTGATCTATATATATATATATATATATATATATACGCTTGTCCATGTGTAAGCAAGTGGGAATTTATATTTCTTATACACCGATCTACTTAGACAAGTATCTTCATATTTGTTGTCATAACATTTCAGAAGCTCCAATATCCAGCTATTTGAGGTTTCTGTTATAATTGGTACAATTTTCTGATAGACAATATCTTAACTAGTTAGTTGTATTAGTTAATTCTTCTTAATTAGTTCTTGTGATGTTGCTTGTCTGCTTCTTCCATTAAACCAGAGAAGAGGATGATTTTGTGCCACATGCCTGACATCTAATTAGCTTGTTGAAATTGTTGGTGGAACTCACGTCTATGATCCTATCTTTCTTAATTAAAGGCTCCTATATTTCTACGCTGGGACATTTGTGGAGGATGTGTTCTGATTCTATCAAAACACCATGTTTTCCATTGTTTTATTTCTCTCTCACTTTTTATGAGAGTTCACTCAGTACAATGGATGAGGTTTGCGATGAATGTAAGGGAAGGTACAAGAGAGTGAAGATTATGAGGATAGATAAGGATTAACCCTTGACTTGAAGGGGTAAAGTGTAGTGTATTCACACTGGAGCTTGTTCTACGAAGTAGTAGCAGTTTCTGGGAAAAATCTGAGTAGAACTTACCCCTTACAATTAAAAATGTAGGATAATTTCATAGCTTGGCAAGTCCTAATTGTAAATATCTGAAATGGTGAAACTAAAAAAGGGGGTTCATCTGAATATTTGCCATGGAAATAGAGATAGACTATCAATAGACTTGCTATACTGCATCTGTGTGAAAGAGGCTGCAGAGCAAAAAATAGGTCATCCCCTCACATGACCATGTCAATGACTGTGAACACTATCAAAGCTGAAAAGTGGAGAGTCAGTATATTCACTCCTGATATGGCAGCAATGCTCCCCTTTTCATTTAATCTGGCTCTTGTGAAAGATAAATTCCACAACTTGTTGTATGTCTCGAGATTCTTGAGAAAATCCAGAGATGAATATGCAAGATGATAGGTCCTGATCTGGCATCTAGTCTACAATCACTATCCCACAGATGTGTCATGGCCTCCCTCTATCTCTTCTACAAGTATTTTCACGGCAACTGTTCTGACAAGCTACCAGGCTAGCATCTCGGTCCCACCCTTTCACTGTCAAAACAGTTAAATGTAACCATCTCTTCTCAAACAGCTTCTTCTCCCACACTTCATGTCTATGGAACTCCCATCACCTTACTTGCTCCCCCAATGGCTATAATCTTCAAACATTCAAATGTAATGTTAATCGGCATCTAACACCCTGATCTTCTTCCCCGTCCTTCTCTGTATCCTATCCTCAAACACAACTCTTTACTCTTGTTCTCAATCCTCTGTAACCCCTTGCATGCTAGTGGCACTCCCGCCTTGCTTGGGGTGAACTGCCTTAAAAAAAAATAGATTGGTGACCTCTGGTATTATCTTCACTCATGGTTCATAATGCATGCATGGTTAGTGAAATGATTATTTAATCCTATGGCATGAATAAAGGATTTTATATGAAATTTCCAGTTTACCAACTAGGACAGATACCCAAGAGTTACAACAGCTGAAATATGACTATAGCAACTAAAATGGGGATATTGGTTAGTGTAAATCAGTACATAATAATTCCTCATTTCAAAAATTCAGACAAAAATAAAATTTATTTCTTCAAATTGTTCGATGCAATTACTAAGGCTTTGTAATTAATTATTTTAACAAATAATTAAATTGCAAAACCAAATTGTCTCATTTCTTCATATCTCTGTTTTCTTGGAGAGAGTGAAACAAGCCAAAATATTTTTCATGATTATCAAAACGGCATTATCCAGAGTCATCAATAAATAATTTCAAATAGTTTTTTATTTTCCCAACTACTTTCAATCTTGAACTTGAAAGATCACAATGAAACTTGAAAGGATCACAACATAAACTAATCAACCTGGTATGTCTAAATTATTTAACCAAACCTGTTTAAATGAAAATATGTTGTCTAAATATAAACAATATATATATATATATATATATATATATATATATATATATATATGGGTGTGTATATGTGCACATGTAAAGAGTTAATGTAAAAAATAGAAATAAGAAAAGATAAAGAAATTTTTCTCACCAATTTATTCAAACTGTTTAACTCAGCATCCTTTTTCTTCTTGACCCAAGGAATCAGCGTGTGATACTAGAAGATAAAAAAGAACAAACTCTAAATGTTGCAATATAGAAAATAAAGTAAGTATTTGTTGTTTACATGAGTATTTTCTTGGTGTAAGGTTAGTAAGTAATATTTGTTTCTGTATTTGAGTAGTTACTCGTTTTCGGAATTGGTTGTTCAGGTTTGAGTCTTGAATCATTTACTTGGTTTAGGGATAGATACATATTGGTTATTTATATCTGAGTCTATGAATATTTACTTGGCCCCCTTTTGGATAGTCTTACACTTACACTTGGGTTTGAATCTCACCATAGTCAATTTATCAGGGAGGTAACTTCTTGATGTTATCAGTTGGGAGGAACAGATCTCTGTATGCAACACCTTTGTAAAGTGCCTGAAAACCATGCCATGAAACTGGGTAGAACGATCTTTTTGATGCTGTCGATGGCTGTGCTAGCACGATGTCAAAAGTCACTGTGAATTAGGGTTTGAGCATGTCGGCTTTGTTCAGATTGCTGATAATGCTAGATAACCCGCTTCTCTCCCAGAAACTGTAACTAAGGTCAGCTCAGCATAGTTGCAGTATTAACCACAGGAGGACTCTGTGGGTTTTGAACAAACACAAAATGTTCCTGAGCAAGCGTTTGCAATAGGGATTAGCTAGCCACCCATGTAGACTAATATCCTCGAATATGAGTGGCCAGCCATTAACATATATAACAATAGGTATAAGTATATATTTCAAATAAAATAAAAACTTGATTTTCTACCCGCAAAGATAGTAAATACCATAAAAGGCAATTCTAGTTTTGTCTGAATCTTTGGCAAAGTAAAACGAATTGATATAGATCATCCTACTTATTACAAAACTTATGAAACAGAAAAACTTTGAAATTAGATCTCACAACTTTTAAAGAGAAAGAATTAAAACTATCAATCATGCTTATTGTTTTTCTTTTTCTCTTTCTTTAACTGTGAAACCAAATTTAGTGGTTTTCCTCTTGCCATACAATTAAGAAAAGCAAACAGATATTAGCTCTCATCCAAACACCAGCAGAAAATTGACAAAGCCAAGGTGTTCAATTCTTTTGACAATTTTATACATGCTAAACTCAGCTTAGTCAGGTATAAGGCTACAACAGTAAAACAGCTAATGTAAACTGAACTAATAACCTATAGTCTTTGAAACTAGTTTATTGGTCATCACTCTACAATTAGTAATATGAACATTTATTTATATAAATGCATATACACACACAAGCAAATTATCAGGTGAATTTCCATCATAATTGCTAACTGCATGAGCTGTGGAAGTGGTTTGTTTAAATACTAGGCATTTCATTATTTGCTTGAATATATAAGCATTGTCCTTTGACATTGAGCACTTGCTCTTTTACCATTGTAAGCATATTATATATATATATATATATATATATCTGTTGATAATTGGCAGGGATAATTCCAAGGAGGACAGGAATACAAAGAGAACTCAATGTAATAAACAAAGCAATATAATAATCATAATTACAGATGATACTTAAAAATCCATCTGGTTATAATTTATTTCATGAATACAAAAATATTCATATCTTCAGACCAGATTTTTTTAAATAAACGGAGTCAATTTGTCCAGAAAAAAGAAAGAAGTAGAGAAAAAAAACCAAAAAGTGAAAAAGATTTTTATATTAAAAGAAGAAAAATAAAGATTTTAATATAAGGTTTTAAAAAAAATTGGGGGGAGGAGAAAGGAGAAAGAGGAAGGGAGGAAGGGGAAATGGGAGAGTGAGAGAGGAAGGGGAAATGGGAGAGTGAGAGAGGAAGGGGAAATGGGAGAGTGAGAGAGGAAGGGAAAGGAAAGAAGGAAAAATTAGACATGAATCAAGAGAGTAACTTTGAAATTGTTTTTTTTTTCTTTACAGACTGAACAAATTAAAATACAGGGATCAGGCTTAAAATAGATACAGTCAAATGTCTAATATTCATGTCATTTTCAACAGTTTCATTGCATTATAGTCATTTATTAAAAAAAACTTTGGTCTGAAGAGATGAATATTTTTGCATTCATGAAATAAATTATAACTGAGTGGATTTTTAAGGACCGTCTGTTATTACACACACACACACACATTTGCAAATACATAAAAGATTCGCTTAAACAAGGACAAACGAACAACACAAAAATAAGAAAATATCAAAATTTTCTTTTCACTTCCATGTTTAATTTCTTATGAAGCTTAAAAGCATAAATTAAATTTATAAATGTTTCCTATGCATTCATTATTTTATATATATATATATATATATATATATATATATATATATATATATATCTTTTTTGTAGGGAAGTTAGAACTCTGACTAAATAATTATAAACTTCCTAACATTTATATATATATGTAAAAATGACAAACAGAAAGATGTGGAAACAACAAAACTAACATTATTTATTATTTGGTTGTTATGTGATATTGGAGACATGAGAGACAATAATACTGAGTAAATTGTGAGTTTAGGGTGAAATGTAAATCAAATATGGATTGGAATCCAACAGAATAATAGTATAAAAAATGATTAAAGTCTATAAAAGTATTTCTTGTATGGTTTTTTTTTTTATACGTGTGTGTGTAATGAGTGTTCAGATAATTTAGTTGGGAAATAAAAGAAATGTCTGGAGATTTCTAACCTCAAATTTTTGGATGAGTTTTAAGAGATGAATATTATCATTGCAGCCTGAAAAAGGAAAGGAGCAGAAATTTTTGTTGACCCACATGTTGACTGCCTGTCTGAAAGTGAGGATGTTGTGTGTTTGTGCGAGTAGAGGAGAAAAGTGGGGTTGATTCTTATTTGTTCAGAAAGAGTGAATTAATGATAATTATTTTTGATAATATAATTAATTTTTATTTAATTTATTTTTTATGGATAAGACAAAGTGACAGTATAATTAATTTTCTATTTATGTATCTTTTTATGGATACAACAGTATATATGTGAGTGTGTGAGGGGGGGGATATGTGGCCAAGTAGTTACAATGTTAATGTTTTAACCAGGTTCACATCTCATTAGGGTTGATTTGTCAAGGAGGTGAATTCTTGATAATATTGGTTTGGGAAAAACGACTCCAGTCTGCAGCACCATAAAGTGCCTGAAAATCATAATCAATGGCTAGGGTGATCACAGACGTAAATATCCTTATATTCCATTTTTCACTTGAAGGATAGAGAGGGAAATGTTAGCATGAGGACTTATTGATTCAAACTTTTATCAAGAAGCAAAGTAAAAAGTCACAGTACTCCTTCACATAACTTGATAAAACCGGAAAAGTGATATTACCTAGAAAGAAATAATATATAATACAGATATTGAGCTTTTACTGCGTAAATTGCTCTTTGGAGTGGTTTGTAACATTATTTATCATCTCTCATTTGCGTCCCTGTCTTTTGGCAGAGTGCACTCAGGGAAAAGAGTCGCAACTGAGGAAAAATTATACTGAGTGGTGAACAGGTGCCGAGGCCATACTCTCTCATTGCCCCAGAGAGAGGGATTGGTACTTGCACCGAGGCCAGCGCAACCGACGGTTGCTGGGGTTGTGGATAATTTTTGTTCCTAGACTGGGTGTATGCGCTCAGGTCCCCACCTTAAAAACTGACCTTGTGTCACAACTTGTCTTAGTGGGGAGATAGGGTAAATACCTAGTGAATAAATTGTTCTCTCAAGTAGTTTGTAACATCCTATTTATCATCTCTCAGTTGTGCCACTGTCTTTAGGCAGAATGTGCTCAGAGGCAGCTCCATCGATAGACATAGTCACAACTGAGGAAAATTATATGGAGAGGTGCGAAGCCCTGGGGAACAGCTGCCCAAGGCCGTGCCCTCTCATAGCACCAGAGAGATGCATCAGTGCTCACATAGAGACCAGTGCAACTGACGGTTGCAGGAGCTCAGAGAATTTTTGTTCTTAGCCCAGGTGCGCTTGGGTCCCCACATTAAATCGACCTTGAGTCACAACCTGACCTCTTGAGCAGAAGAATTATCACTGAACTTTTAAAAGGTAAGCTTAAACATTAATTCAATACTTAAATGCAGCAATCAGTTTTGAGTTCTTCTGTAGTTTACTGATGCCTATCGCATCTTCTCCTCCCTAGCTATTGTGATGATAGCCAAAGCAAGAGTCCTCCACAGGACCTAGCTTAAATGCCACTCAATAGCTAGCTTAAAATTTTAGCTAGCTGTAATTTTGGATACAAAAGGAAAATAAGAGTTACTCCTCTTGAACCATGAATTAACGATAATGTCTAGTATAATATATATTAGTATATATTTTTAACCTCATATACTCAGGCAACCCTGAATCTGAGCTCAACGAAAATCGTTCCCTGCGCCTAACTTTTCTAGGGCTTTTGAATGAGATATGAATCAATGAAATCAGACCAGTGGGAGCAGAAGAGTTACTTGGACACACACATGCACAAACACACATATTTATACTTTATATATAAGATAATAATATAAGTCAGCCAAACATGCACTCATATATTCAGGCTCACTACATACTAAAAATTTCCCAGTAAACACATTTTATCTGTTTGAATTTCTGGGATGAGGAGTTATCATTATTAGCATTCAGACTATTATCCTTATCTTTGTTGTTCTTATCACAATGTTTTTCCCTTCATTAAGTATATATTGATCCAGTTAACATATAGGCAATTGTGAACTGAACCCTTTATTTAATCTACATTTTTTGTTCCACTGCTCGTGTCTAGGTATATCTTGTCAAGTTCTTATTCTGCTCAGTTATTGATTGTCACCTTTCCGTTAACTCCACGCAAATACTATGCAGAGGTTGAAAATTGAACTCAGATTTGTAATATCACCAAATTCTCAAACCAATATTTAATCCATTAGACTAGTGTCCCGTAGGACAATTCTGTGTGTAGCCTTAAACCTAACCTGTCTGCTGATGAGTACTGCTGATGTTTTGCAAGAATGCACTCACTGAAACTTTTTCTGGTGTTACAGTTGCTGCTACTGTTGAAGACTTGCTATCATTTGTCTTTATTTATACTAATAAATAAAGCTTCCATGTTGTATTTATTTTTATGTTAGGCCTATTAGGAGGTGATCATAGACTAGCATTTTTACTCAACAATAAAATTTACACTGAAATTATTTATTAGCAGATTTATTAGCACCTACAAATTTGATATATGCACATACTTTCCCATTTCTTCCTTACTATAATCTTCAGGAATTATAGACACTACTAGACAGACACAAAAATTCTTAGTAGCACTCAAACAAGCTTACATGCACTAATACCAAAAGATATGAATGTATGAGATTTAACTGAGCAATAAAAACAAATGGCACAGAATTTGAAATAGTGAAATGTTCTCTTCCATAATTAATTTCCAAAACAAATTTCTGATGAAGCTAAATAAATACGAAACATGTTAAATTTTTAAACGTTTTCATATTTATTCCTTCCATGATCATAAATTTATTTTTGTACATATTTCATTGTTTGTTTTACCTCATCTCTTCATTTTTTTCATATTCAGCTGTTTAATAAACAGGATGAAGTCAGAATAGAGAAGAAGAATTTAATATGACTCAAACTCATTACTGATGAGCATCTTCCTCTTTAGTGTGTTGAACTATTCTTCCTGGTTCCTTCTCATGATAGGTCACAGGATACAAATTAGAGTCTGAGTGGAAGCTTGTCGTTTCATCCAATTCCACATAGTTTGCTTAAATGACCAAACAAAGAAACTCATCAGCACAAATAATAAAATATATCAAAGAAAAATACCTGATCACATTATCTTAAAATAACTTCTTGTAAAATGAATGTTTTTAAATATTGCAATATTTATTTTTTAGAGTGTTTATATTGAGTTCTTTAGTACAAATGGATGACAGCCTGTATGCACAAGTCATTTTAGTGTGAATTAATGAAAGCCTACCTTGATTGTTTTAGTTTGAATTAATGAAGGTCCCCATCTAAACATAGAATAGTCAAAGAAATCTTGTACACATTCTGCACAAGTGTGTGATATTCTTAAGTGCAAGGTAAAACTATTTGAGGTCAGCCAGTGATCCTTTGTGGCACAACCAGTCATGCCCTTTCCCTCTAAAAATGATCTTTAATAGTTACAACATAAAGAGCATGACACAAGCAGGAACCAGAAACAGCGAAGGAAGGCCAATCTGGCTAAAAGCCAGAGTAAATGACAGACCTCTATGGACAGGCAAGTATATCAACTCAAATTTTACAGATTAAATTTTCCTCCCCACCTCCTGTTTGCAACTTTAAAACAGGCAATTTTATATGAGTGATATGCTTTTGTTTAAAGAGGAAGGAATCCTACAATCAGAAATAGGATGGTTTCTTTTTTTATTTCTTTATCTAACTGACTTTAAATGTCTCAATAAAAGAAATCTTAATAAGAAGAATTATAATGATAAAACCGAAAAATACCTGAAGTGATGTGCTTTTAACACATCTAGCCAGTAGAACGTGTGTGAAAAACTGCTCAATAGAGCTATAATATTCTATAAATCTAAAAAAGATTAAGCAACTCATCTTGAGGAGTTGTGTACCAAAATGCTCATCAGGGCCAGATGTTTGATCAAACTACTGAACTTATTATCAGATCTCATCAAATCAATACTAAGTCTAACTTTAAAATTTCAAATTTTTATTGAAATACTATTTAAATCAACAACTGTTAATATATGAAGTTGACAGAATGTAACATCATATTTTGGGCCCTGAAACAAAAACCTATTCCAATGGAGAGAAAATTAATGTTCTCACTCACAAACAATCATTATTATTATTAGAAATGGAAAAAGCTGAATATAAAATTAATTCATTTATTTCTTACCGAAAGAATCCAATATTTTGGACTGAAGAATTTTGATCATGTTGAAGAATCCGAATCTGGACATTGTTAAAGCCATCAATCAAAGACCCTCATAATATATATCCATAAGATAGTTCCCAAGATAAATATGATATTCATGCTTGACAACCTGGGCCTTAAATCATATATCAAAATTTTGAGACATCTTCTTACAGAGTTTAAGAAGAGCTGGAAAATGCAAATGCAAGAAAGTACTCTGGTATCTGAAAAATCCTGGGTTCACTCTTAAAATATTCTCTGATGAAAAAAATCTTTATAATGGTTACTGTGTGGAATTACCAAAATAGCTGGTACCACACAGAATCAACAGTTGCCATAGCACCTTCAGGACTAAAAATTCAGCCGAGGTTATGGTCTTTGGGTATCATAGTTTCCAACAGGAGAAATGATGCCCTTATTTTTCTGCAAGCTTGGAGAAATGGTAGGTGCTGTTATAGACAAGCGTATGGTTGCAAGAAAGAAATATGACAACAGCAGAAATAGATTTACGTGATTTATTTCAATAGGAACGTGTGGATTTGGGACAGCTACCTCATGGTATAGTTCATAGGTTGGCTGAAGATCTGGGTTGATCTCTCATAGTAGTCCTTGCTGGTTGGCGTTGTGCTACTGCTGCTGGCTGCTGCTGACTGCTCAGCCTGACCGTGACAGGTCTCTTCCCTGGCCTCCTGTTGACTGCCGTTGTACTTCCATGTGACCCCTTTTATGGCATTTTTTTATTTTATTTTTTTATACCTGTTTGTGTATTTTGGGATGGTTTTAACATGTTTTAGATAAAACAGATATAAATTGACTATAAGCCAAATAGGCCTGTCAGAAATTAGCCTGAAGTGTGACATGTGGTGCCTGTATATATTAGTGGGCTGTTGGGCAGTTTTCTGAAGTTCTCCTTACTGAAAGAAATATGAATAAAATAGATCAAGAAGAGAAAGAAGGAAAGATAGAAAGAAAGAAAGAAAGTGAACAAAAGAAGAAATGTGGGGAAAGGATTGAGTAATAAAAGATAGAAATTCTCCAATATCTGTGTTAACATGCTCAATTATCCATAGTAAGAGAATTTTTTGAAGGTTGCAGCAATTTTGCAAGTTTTACTTCCCTACTTTGTAATGTTGACAATCATAGTCACACATATATCCTTATTTGTACACATTTATAAGATGTGCTGCTGAATGACAGAATAGTTCTTGTTGATGAGGTATATGCAATTGTAAATATTCTCTCAGACATTTTCCTAAAAAATAAGAATGCAAAATTAATAAATCTGTCTGCAAATTTGTATATATATATTTTTTTTCTTTCTGGTGAGTAGACAGAAATCCTAAAGAAAGAACAAGAATGAAAGGATTTTTTATATTTATACAAAACTTCAGGAAAAAAAAAAAAAAAACATATTTCCATTGCCATTTTGTAAATGTACAGACATTCAAAGTCAAAAAAGAGAAAGTAAAATTATATACAGTGTAACCCGGATATAAGAGAGATTTTCTCTGGTCCCAAATTAGAGCCTGTGTTAATGTATATAAAATAGACCAAACCCGGATATAAGAGACTTCTTCTCCGGTCCCGACAACTCTCTTATATCCGGGTCACACTGTAACAGCAAAGCAAGTTTATCCAATATGGTTCAGTTCAAAGTAGGTTTATTATTATTCTATTTATAAAACTATAAATTAAAATAACTGGTGGAAATGCAAAAGGTGCTGAGAGATCTTTTATAAAGGCTATTTAAAAAAAAATGTCTGAATTATCAATGAACTTTAGGCTAATAAGCATGTCAGATATGTTTTTTTTTACAATTCAATCAAGTATGCAAAATTTGACATGAAATTTGAAGAGTAAAAAAGGCAAATTCATATGGGATAAAATTTCACAAAAACAAACCAAATAGTTTCAGGTTAATATGTGTTTCTTCAAAAAGAAATGAATAGTCATTTGGTAAGCATATAAATCTTTACCATATTAAATGTCAGATTTTAACAAGGAAACATAAAATTTCATATATATTTTTAAAAAGATTCTTTTCATCAAAATATACATTTGATTAAATATACAAGTGAGTTTTGGTGAATGGACGACAGAGCAGAGACAAAGGAAGATGGTAACAAGTGAAATGAGAGAAAACTAAGGACAGAAAGTTGGTGAGAGCTATGATTCTCCACGTCCTGAAGAAAAATGACACATGAAAGAAGAAGAAAAATACCATTTTTCAAGTAACGATACATTTTAGAAATGAAGTATTTTTGCTTTGAGCAATTAGTGCTGAACAAACCTCAAGACGACATGATTTTTGATTTTCTGTCTATTTATCCAATTCTTCATACTTGAAAATTGTGATAATTGGTATGAGACAATCCTTGTGTAGTAAGTGTTAGTAATAAAATGTGTGAGACAAACACAGACACACATAAACACCTCCAGATTTCTCAGCTATCACACTACTCTGATTATTCTTTAAAAATCTTCTCTTGATTCAAACAAGCTCATCACATACCAAAGACTGTGGAAAGCTCTTTAAATTCTGATACTGTCTATGCATTCAATAGCAGTTATAGTGTAATAAACTCAAAGATATTACTTCTTGTCCATAGGTGATCAAATATACAAATGTTATATGAAGTTTGTTGCATCATACTGAAAGTAAAAAAAAAAAGAAACATTTGCAAAGATCTGTTCCAAACGAATGAGATATTCATTTTTTTTATTTCAGATTTGTTTTATTTTAGAATTAAATAAATAAAAGAAAAATATTGAAAGAAGGGGAAGAAAGAATACTGAAAGAGGAGGGGAAAGAAGAATACTGAGAGAGGAGGGGAAAGAAGAATACTGAAAGAGGAGGGGAAAGAAGAATACTGAAAGAGAGAGAAAAAGAAGATAAAAAATAAAAGTAGAGAAGAGGTATAGAGGAGAAAGGGAAAGAAAAAAAGGAAAAAATTAATATAGAAAAACAAAAAAATAAAGAAATTAAAGCAATAATGAAAAAAGAAGGAAAATGGAAGATAAAAGAATGACAAAAAGAATGAAAGGAAGACAAATAATAGAATGAAAGAGATATATAGAGGGAAGGTATGCAAGACAGAGAGAGAAGATGGGAGGTATGCAGACAGAGAGAGAGAGAGAAGAGGGAAGGTATGCAGACAGAGAGAGAGAAGAGGGAAGGTATGCAGACAGAGAGAGAAGAGGGAAGGTATGCAGACAGAGAGAGAGAGAGAGAAGAGGAAAGGTATGCAGACAGAGAGAGAGAGAGAGAAGAGGAAAGGTATGCAGAGAGAGAGGGAGAGAGAGAGAGAAGAGGGAAGGTATGCAGACAGAGAGAGAGAGAGAAGAGGGAAGGTATGCAGACAGAGAGAGAAGAGGGAAGGTATGCAGACAGAGAGAGAGAGAAGAGGGAAGGTATGCAGACAGAGAGAGAGAGAAGAGGGATTATATGCAGACAGAGAGAGAGAGAAGAGGGATTATATGCAGACAGAGAGAGAGAGAAGAGGGATTATATGCAGACAGAGAGAGAGAGAGAAGAGGGATTATATGCAGACAGAGAGAGAGAGAAGAGGGATTATATGCAGACAGAGAGAGAGAGAAGAGGGATTATATGCAGACAGAGAGAGAAGAGGGAAGGTATGCAGACAGAGAGAGAGAGAGAAGAGGAAAGGTATGCAGAGAGAGAGAGAGAGAGAGAGAGAAGAGGGAAGGTATGCAGACAGAGAGAGAGAGAGAAGAGGGAAGGTATGCAGACAGAGAGAGAGAAGAGGGAAGGTATGCAGACAGAGAGAGAGAGAAGAGGGAAGGTATGCAGACAGAGAGAGAGAGAAGAGGGATTATATGCAGACAGAGAGAGAGAGAAGAGGGATTATATGCAGAGAGAGAGAGAAGAGGGATTATATGCAGACAGAGAGAGAGAGAAGAGGGATTATATGCAGACAGAGATATAGAAGGAATATATGCAGACAGAGAGAGACATAGACAGAAGGTCTGCGGACAGAGAGAGACATAGACAGAAGGTATGCGGACAGAGAAAGATATAAAGGTAAGCGGACAGAGAGACATAGAGGGAAGGTATGCAGACAGAGAGAGACATAGACAGGAGGTATGCAGACAGAGAGAGACATAGACAGAAGGTATGCGGACAGAGAGAGAGACATAGACAGGAGGACAGAGAGAGACATAGACAGGAGGTATGCAGACAGAGAGAGACATAGACAGGAGGTATGCAGACAGAGAGAGACATAGACAGGAGGTATGCAGACAGAGAGAGACATAGACAGGAGGTATGCAGACAGAGAGAGAGACATAGACAGGAGGTATGCAGACAGAGAGAGACATAGACAGGAGGTATGCGGACAGAGAGAGAGACAGACAGGAGGTATGCAGACAGAGAGAGACATAGACAGGAGGTATGCAGACAGAGAGAGACATAGACAGGAGGTATGCGGACAGAGAGAGACATAGACAGGAGGTATGCAGACAGAGAGAGACATAGACAGGAGGTATGCAGACAGAGAGAGACATAGACAGAAGGTATGCAGACAGAGAGAGACATAGACAGGAGGTCTCTTGGACAGAGAGAGACATAGACAGGAGGTATGCAGACAGAGAGAGACATAGACAGAAGGTATGCAGACAGAGAGAGACATAGACAGAAGGTCTGCGGACAGAGAGAGACATAGACAGAAGGTATGCGGACAGAGAAAGATATAAAGGTAAGCGGACAGAGAGACATAGAGGGAAGGTATGCAGACAGAGAGAGACATAGACAGAAGGTCTGCGGACAGAGAGAGACATAGACAGAAGGTATGCGGACAGAGAAAGATATAAAGGTAAGCGGACAGAGAGACATAGAGGGAAGGTATGCAGACAGAGAGAGACATAGACAGGAGGTATGCAGACAGAGAGAGACATAAACAGGAGGTCTGCGGACAGAGAGAGACATAGACAGGAGGTATGCAGACAGAGAGAGACATAGACAGGAGGTCTGCGGACAGAGAGAGACATAGACAGGAGGTATGCAGACAGAGAGAGACATAGACAGGAGGTATGCAGACAGAGAGAGACATAGACAGGAGGTATGCAGACAGAGAGAGACATAGACAGGAGGTATGCAGACAGAGAGAGACATAGACAGAAGGTATGCAGACAGAGAGAGACATAGACAGGAGGTCTGCGGACAGAGAGAGACATAGACAGGAGGTATGCAGACAGAGAGAGACATAGACAGGAGGTATGCAGACAGAGAGAGACATAGACAGAAGGTCTGCGGACAGAGAGAGACATAGACAGAAGGTATGCAGACAGAGAGAGACATAGACAGAGACAGGTCTGCGGACAGAGAAAGATAGACAAAGGTATGCGGACAGAGAAAGATATAAAGGGAAGCGGACAGACAGAGAGGGAACATAGCAGACAGAAGAGACATAGACAGAAGGTCTGCGGACAGAGAGAGACATAGACAGAAGGTATGCGGACAGAGAAAGATATAAAGGTAAGCGGACAGAGAGACATAGAGGGAAGGTATGCAGACAGAGAGAGACATAGACAGGAGGTATGCAGACAGAGAGAGACATAGACAGGAGGTCTGCGGACAGAGAGAGACATAGACAGGAGGTATGCAGACAGAGAGAGACATAGACAGAAGGTCTGCGGACAGAGAGAGACATAGACAGAAGGTATGCGGACAGAGAAAGATATAAAGGTAAGCGGACAGAGAGACATAGAGGGAAGGTATGCAGACAGAGAGAGACATAGACGGAAGGTATGCAGACAGAGAGAGACATAGACAGAAGGTATGCGGACAGAGAAAGATATAAAGGTAAGCGGACAGAGAGACATAGAGGGAAGGTATGCAGACAGAGAGAGACATAGACAGGAGGTATGCAGACAGAGAGAGACATAGACAGAAGGTATGCGGACAGAGAAAGATATAAAGGTAAGCGGACAGAGAGACATAGAGGGAAGGTATGCAGACAGAGAGAGACATAGACGGAAGGTATGCAGACAGAGAGAGACATAGACAGGAGGTCTGCGGACAGAGAGAGACATAGACAGGAGGTATGCAGACAGAGAGAGACATAGACAGAAGGTCTGCGGACAGAGAGAGACATAGACAGAAGGTATGCGGACAGAGAAAGATATAAAGGTAAGCGGACATAGAGACATAGAGGGAAGGTATGCAGACAGAGAGAGACATAGACGGAAGGTATGCAGACAGAGAGAGACATAGACAGGAGGTATGCAGACAGAGAGAGACATAGACAGAAGGTATGCGGACAGAGAAAGATATAAAGGTAAGCGGACAGAGAGACATAGAGGGAAGGTATGCAGACAGAGAGAGACATAGACAGAAGGTCTGCGGACAGAGAGAGACATAGACAGAAGGTATGCGGACAGAGAAAGATATAAAGGTAAGCGGACAGAGAGACATAGAGGGAAGGTATGCAGACAGAGAGAGACATAGACGGAAGGTATGCAGACAGAGAGAGACATAGACAGAAGGTATGCGGACAGAGAAAGATATAAAGGTAAGCGGACAGAGAGACACAGAGGGAAGGTATGCAGACAGAGAGAGACATAGACAGGAGGTATGCAGACAGAGAGAGACATAGACAGAAGGTATGCGGACAGAGAAAGATATAAAGGTAAAGCGGACAGAGAGACATAGAGGGAAGGTATGCAGACAGAGAGAGACATAGACAGAAGGTATGCGGACAGAGAGAGACATAGACAGAAGGTATGCGGACAGAGAGAGACATAGACAGGAGGTATGCAGACAGAGAGAGACATAGACAGAAGGTATGCGGACAGAGAAAGATATAAAGGTAAGCGGACAGAGAGACATAGAGGGAAGGTATGCAGACAGAGAGAGACGTAGACGGAAGGTATGCAGACAGAGAAAGATATAAAGGTAAGCGGACAGAGAGACATAGAGGGAAGGTATGCGGACAGAGAGAGATATAGAGGGAAGGTATGTGGACAATGAGAGATATAGACGAAAGGTATGTGGGGAGAGAGAGATATAGAGGGAAGTTATATGCACAGAGAGAGAGAGAGAAGAGGGAAGGTATGCACACTGAGAGAAAGAAATGTTGACAGAGATATAGAAGAGGGAAGAGATGTTGAGAAAGAGAGAGATGGAATGAAGAGAAAGAGAGAGATGGAATGAAGAGAAAGAGAGGAGAGATGGAATGCAGAGAAAGGGTGAGAGAGAAAGAAGAGGGAAGAAATGCAGAGAGAGAAGAGAAGAGGAATGCAAATAAAGAGAGTAGAGGGAAGGAATACAGACAGAGAGAAGAGAGATGGAATGTGGAGAGAGAGAGAGAGAGAAGAGAGATGGAATGTGGAGAGAGAGAGAGAAAAGAGAGATAGATGGAATGCTGTGAGAGAGAAGAGGAAAGCAGTGTTGGGAGAGTGAGAGAGAAGGGATGGAATGCAGAGAGTGAGAGACAAGAGAGATGGAATGTGAAGAGAGAGAGAGGAGGGGAGGAATGCTGACAGAGAGAAAAGGGAGGTTACAAACAGAGGGGAAGGGATACAAACGGTAAGAAGGAGAGGGCAGGAGATATGGACAGTGAGGGGGAGAGGACAGAGGACACAGATACTGAGTGGAGAGAAGGCAGGCTATATGGACTGGGGGGGGTAAAGAGCAGAGTATAAGGGTACAGAGGGAGAGAAAACAGAGGATACAGACAGAGAGGGAGAGGGCGAGAGATACAGACAGAGAGGGAGAGGGCGAGAGATACAGACTGACTGCGAGTGGAAGCATGCAGTGCATCATAATAGGAGATGAGGACAGTGAGATATCTAAGGGAGATTAATGGGGAGAGAATGGGGAGAGGAGAAAAAAATTGAGAATTAGAATGAAACTAAAAAGAAAGTCACTAAAAAAGACGAAGTACTATAAGTGATAATTTTGTCATAAATTAGACACTTAATTGTTTATATCCAACTATAATATGCAATATTAGTGCTTTTAAATGTTTTCAGAGAAAAACAACAAAGAGAATCCAAATTAAGTGATGAGACTGATACAAACAACAACAAAACAATGAACAATTGATTATTATCAAAATTAATAGTCTGTTTCTTTGCTAATTGTTTTCTATTACTTTTATTTTCTCTAGTGAAATAAGTATAAAAATCAAGTAAATCACCGCTAAACAAATTCTTAAATGTCCAGTCAATGAAGCCTCAAGACAATATGAATGATGTACTTAATCATAACACATTTAATAGGAACCTACATCACTATCTTTATCATTCACACTGTGTCTCATTTTACAGGCAGATTTACTGTTCTTTCTGAAAGGGGCAGTCAAATTCTATGATTTTAAGTCCGAGGAAATAAGCTGCATATATTTTGAAATGATTGAGGCTTGCAGGTCTAAAATTATGCAAAGACTTCATGTTATAAATCCCAAAGTAGGACAAGAGTTCAAGCAAATATGCAATTTATTTTGGGGTTCAGTCAAAACATATATCAGAATTACTGAACTTACAAAAAAAAAAAAACAACCACCAGGGAAATTACATCCAAGAAAAAGAGAATCATGCAAACAATGTATCTTAACTTGAACAGACACAAAGAGCTCAAGAATAAGAAAAAATAAATCCAACGCAAAAAAATATCCAAAGACATTAAATCTGTCTCTGAACCATCTGAAGATTGCTCATTGTGTCAAACTATCAATCACAGAAGAATGGTGTCTTTGAATATTTTTGGGTTTTATATATATATATATATATAGGCACGTGGCTGAGTGGTTAGAATGTTTGCTTTCTAACCATGACACCCAGGTTCGAATCTCACCATGGTTGTTTTGTAAGGATGGAGACTTCCTGACATTATCAGGGATGATCCCAGCATGCACTACCTTTGGAAAGTGCCTGAAAACTATATCACAGGTTGACCAAAGCCTTGTGAGTGAAATTGGGTAGACAGAACATTTGGGAGGAGGCATCGATAGCTGTACTAGCACGAAGTCACAAGTCATTGTGACTGAAGGTGTGAGTGTGCTGGCGTTGTTCAAATTGTTGATCACGGTAGATAAGATGCTCTCTCCCAGAAATTCTAACTAAGGTCTGCTCAGCATAGTTGCAGTACAAACCACAGGTGGGCTCTGTGGGTGTTGAACTAACACAAATGTGCCTGAGCAAGCGTCTGAATTAGGGATTAGCTTGCCGCTTAAGTAGACAGGTATCCTTGAATACAAGTGGCCACCTATTATTATTATGTATATATATTTGAAATATCTGAATATTATCTAGCATAATTAAAAATGGATGGTAGGAAAACTAAATAAAGGAGAAAACTAACCAGTTTCGCTTCTGCCTTTCAAAGCTTGAAATAGTGAGATTTTTAAGAAGATAAAATACAATAAATATAATTAGTGAATGATTACTGAAAGGGCAGAGAAGAAAAAAAGGAAAAAAGTGGTGGGGGAAAAAGTATGTGTGTATATATATATATATATATATATATATATATATATATATATAAGTGGACATTGGAGGCAACATCATGCAGAAACTACATTTCATTTTTTAATGCAATCCTGAGGCCATATTTTTATATCTAAATACATTATCTCTGATACTGAATATTTTTATCCATAAATATATCATACTTTAAACTATATTTTTATCATATAAGAAATAATTAGGCAGCAGGTATTCATCTGAACACATTTAGAGATCAAAAATTGTCAAAGTTGTATCTGAACAAACCACACACAGTCTATCCGCAGTCTTTATTCCTATACTCAACACATGATTTGAAAATTGGAAAAATACTATAAAAAATTTAACAGATCTTGTTGATTCTTTTAAATAAAATTTGTTTGTGCATACATACATGTATGTGTATGTATGCATGTATATATCCCTTGTTTATGTTTAAAAACCTATGCCAAAAAGAAGAAAACTTTTTATACATACAAATGAAATACTTAAGAGGACTTGTTAATTTGCAAAATTTAAATGATGCTACACAAACATATACACAATATAATGAAAGAAATGACACATTTAAGATCAAAAATTGAAGGAATGAAAGAGTTTCTGGAAGAAAAACAAAAATAGAAACAAAAATATAAGATTAAAAAGATATATTAATTACTCATACTGTTTTATCAGAAATAGAAGAATACCATTTTAGAGATAAGCAAGTTTCAAAAATAAAAAAAAGAAAATTTAAGTCTAAAAAAATACAACAAACAAATGATAAGATATATTTTCCTTCTTGTTTCAATTCCGTTATCTCTTATTGTTAAATCAATCTTTGATGAGTTTTTGCTTGGGATTTTGCAAGTGGTTTTGAATATTCAATGTCATTTTATGTTTAATCTTTGTGATGACAGCTGATAAAATTCTAGGGAGAAAGTAAAAACTGAAAAAAATTTGCACTCAACAAATTCACTTGCAAATGATTGAAGAATAGTTTAGAATTAATTTTAGCCTGGTACATGGTCACAGGAAGGGAGATTTCATTAAGTATCACACAAGTGAATTAGTCTGTGAGATAAGGTCATTAATTATTACAATATAGAAAAGCATTTTAAAAACTTAAAATTGTACTGACTAAAATAAAAAAAAGATAAACGTAAAAAAAAAAAATTCTGGCAAAATTTTTTTTTTAAACTAAAAATGACAAGAATGGGCTGAGGAAAAAAATTAACATTTAAAAAAAAACAAAAAACAGAAGTATTAGTAAATTTTGTTTTTTTAATTGTAGATTTTGTAATATGTTTAAATTTTGTAATATATTTAAATATATAAGTTCCACTGAGCTAAGGGCTTATGAAGGCCTGATGATCAGGACAACTAATTACACCAACCAGTACTGCTGTAGCTAATTCAAGCTTCACTGGGTACATAACATGTCTTTGATCCATCCATATATATATATATATATATATATATATATATATATATTTATGTGTGTGTGTGGTATAAAATGATAATTGGAAAAAATCTTAGATTTTGCCAACACGTTTTGTCTTCCAACTTTTTCAAGGCAAAAATGAAATTGAAATGTTTTTGTTGCTACATTAAAAAATCCAAATTGAAAAAGATAGATGCTTCTGTCTAATCTTTTTTTTTTTTGGTTAATGTAAATTACCTTTATAGTAAGGGATTTTTTTTTTTTTGTCGGCAAAATCTAAGATTTTTTTTTCCAATTGTCATTTTATACCAATCTGTCTTGTCCACAGAATTGATCTGGGAATTTAACTATATATATATATATATATATATATGTGTGTGTGTGTGTGTGTGTGTGTGTCCATCTATCTCTCCTCAATTCTGTTAGCAATCTTTTCTTTCTCTACTATTACCCTTCCTCTCAAGACTGTGGTGTACCCAACAGCATTTCTGATAATATAAACAAGGCTATCTCTTTACATCAGTTTGCCTATATATTCGTGTTCGGTGACACTCATCATACTATGTGGCTTAAAAACTGTATAACTGATGTCACTGGCATACAGACCTTTAACTTTTCAATCAGTCAATCCCTCACACAAGTGGTTGACTTTCTTATGCATTTCCACAGTAACGCTAAGGCTTCCTTTCTTGATCTCTGTTTTACCTCCATCCCCGACTCATGTTGTGTCACACAGCTCTGCCGTCTTGATAACTATGATCATGCCATATTGTCTCTTAACATCTCCTTCTACTCCTCCCCCAGCAAAGAAACTCTTACTAACGGAATATCTTTGTTATCAACGTGCAGACTGGGACTCATTCCATGATTTCCTTCATGATGTCCCCAAGAATGTGGCTTTTAATCTTAATTTTTAATCTTCCCATTCAAAACTGTGCATTTGAGGTCTCCTCCTGGGTTAAAGCTGGAATTGAGATATGCATCCCTGCACTCATCTCCTGGTTCATAGTCACTTGCTCAGCTGCTATTGCCCATAGGAATCACTTCTTCGATCTGTACTGAAGTGACATGTCTGATTGCAACAGACATTTCTTTGTCTCTGCCAATAATGAGTGTTCTCAATGAAGCAAAGCTACTATTTGCTGGAAAAATAAAACAACGTATTGCATCTTGCCAATAGGGTTCTAGAGATTATTGGTGGCTCTGCAAGAGCATGCTGAACAACAGTAAATCCTCAATACCTCCTCCATTTAATCAATTTGAGGTGCTGACTCCCTCAGCTATTTAGGCTGAATGCCTTGCTTGGAAATTCTCATTGAATTCAATGCTTGAATAATCTGGAGTACCCACACCTGATTTTCTCCCTAGAACTGAGACTCTGATGAGTGACATAAGCATAAACAAATCAATGACTTCGGAGATCGTCTCCAAATTAAACTCTCATAAAGCTAGTGGTTGGGAAGGGATGACAGCCATTGTCCTGAAGAAATGCTCTTGAACTGGCACTTGTCCTCTCCAAACTATATAACTATTACCTCAATGACTCTTGCTTTCCAGCCTGTTGGAAGTCCTCATCTGTTGTCCCTGTCTTTAAGAATTCTGGTGACCCTTCTCACCCATCTAACTACTGTCCCATAAGTCCCCTACCACTCTTCTGTAAGGTCTTTTGGGCTTTAACAATGCTGAAGTGTTTAAACACCTTACATCCCATGATCTGCTCTCAGACAAGCAATATGGTTTCTGCTTTCCCCGGACCACTGCTGACATGCTCACAACCATAACTAAATTTATTTAACAAGCACTTGACAATAACGGAAAAGCTTAAGCCATAACTTTAGATATCTCTAAAGTGTTTCATAGGATCTGGCATGCTGGCCTTGTAAGCTTCAGGGATACAGCATTACAGGACAATTATTTGACTTAATAAAATCATTCCCGCCAAACTGTGAAATGAAGGTCGCCTTAAACAGGATCGCCTCCAGTTCCTTTCACACGAATGCTGGTATTCCCCAAGGCTCTATCCTGGGTCCTGCACTGCTTCTGATCTTCATCAACAATCTTTCTGATGTCATCAACTCCCAAGTTGACATCTACGCTGAAGACGCTACTACTTACTCCTGCATCAATAGTAAATCCAGTATGGTTGACAAAACTAACCTGGCCATAGGCCTTGAGAAGGATCTTCAATCTGTGGTTGACTGGGACAGGAAATGGCTTGTAAACTTTAATGTCTCAAAAACAAAACATTTATTCACCACAGAGAACCCTCCCTGCTTCCCATCAGGATAACTGATGCCCAACCTGTCTGTGCCTGCCTGGTCTCACGCTGTCCACTGACCTGAAGTGGAACAACTACACTGAATCTATAGCTTCATCTACTGCAAGGAAAGTTGATTCTCTGTGTCGTGCCAGAAGATTTTTTCTTGCCCGAGTCCATCCTTCAACTCTACAAATCAACCATTTGTGCTTACATGGAATACAGCTGCCATATATGGTCTGGTGCTTCCACTGTTCATCTCGAGGTCCTAGACAAAATCCAGAAATGGAGATGCAACGTGGTTGGTCCTGATCTGGCATCCCATCTGCAGTTGCTATTTCACAGACATGCTGTGGCTTCCCTCTGTCTTTTCTACTTTCATGGCAACTGCTTTGATGAGCTACTTTCACTGGTTCCTAAACTGCATGAATATAAGTGTACTACAAGGTTGGCACCTCGTTCTCACCCTTTCGCTGTCAAAACGACTAAATGTAGCCATCTCTTCTACTCCAACAGTTTATCTCGCACCTCCTGACAGTAGAACTCCCTTCGTATCGCTTGCTTCCCTGATAGCTATAATCTTCAAATATTCAAATGCAATGTTAGTCGACATCTTCTGATGTCTTGATCTTGATCCCTGTCCTTCTCATTATCTTTTTCCCAGACACTCCTGTTTACTCTTACTCTTACTCTCTAAACTTGCATGTGAATGGCACTCCTGCCTTGCTTGGAATGATTTGCTTTAAAAAAAAAAAAAAAAAAAGTTTAGGATAAACTCAGCTTAGTAAGCATCAAGTTGTTCTGTTCAGTTAAGTTTTACAAGATTATTTCTTTATAACTGCCTCATCTCAATACCTTTGATACATAGCTCGAACATACTCCACAATTGACTCATTAATGGCAATATTAATATTGGTTATTTCCTTACATTCAGAATTCACTGACCAAACAGCCAGTGCTACCATTGGTTAAAATTATAAAATCTTTCTATTAAAACAATTCTTCAGGAAAATAGGTTTTTCATGTCCATATACCATGATCGCTCCTTCCAGTGTTGATATGACTTTCCTTCTTAAACTTTTATTTAAAGTAATGTGGAACATCAAAATCTTGATTATATCTTTATTTTCTCTTGCTGTTGCTCCTGATGAAAGTCATCAAGTTATGTGGTTCTGTTTTTTGGTACAGTTCTTTGTGTTTCTGCATGTTTTATGATGGATTCAAGATAGATTTCATCATTGCTTTCATTCCAATCTCATATTATAGTTTCTTTTTTGGAAAGGTTTCTCATAATTTCTATTTTTTGGAACACATAGTAGTGAGTGAGTATTTTTTTTTTTATATCCCCATCTCATCATTAGACCCAGGAGGGACTGAATACAATGTAATGCTTAAAAGGATTTTGAATATCTTATACTTGTGTACATATTGTAACAATTATTGGCGTGGAAAGTGGAATCGGCAAGCCTTGTTTGTTGTGTTCTACTTTCACACAAATACCCTTCGAAAAGGTAAGAATATATATTTGATTGATTTAATCCATTCATTTTCTTTATTTAAAGCCAGAAAATATTTTTAGAATGTAAGAAGATTTTTAGGGATAATATTGATTTAGTCATACAAGTCTTATTAATTAACCCATAGCTGGAGGGGGAGAGGAGGATTCATAACCTTCCCAAAGGTATTTGTATATAAGTGAATATAACTAGCTCAACAGGAACTGGAACTCAGCTTTCTAATTAACAATTCTGAGCCTTTATACATTACACCATCCACACATCCAAGCTTACAGCACCTCATAATCCATAGCAATAAACTCCTATCGGTTAAATAATAGGGCAGACTAGACACTATAGCTTTGATTGGCAGCCAATCTAAGAGAATGACAACTGAATTCAAAACTGGTTGAGTGTGGTGCTGGCAACTGTATCCCATAAAAAAATTAATTACTGCAGAAACAACCACCAATATGGTGAAACAATAAACCCTGTAGTCCACAATGGATTCTAATAGTACTAAAGAGGAGGGACAGACAGATGAATACAGTAAGAAGCATTAAAATCTGACTTGAATAACCTTCTTTTATGGTCTGTTATTTTTCTTAACTTGGTTTTCTCTTTTCCTTTATATCACGTTTGATATTCCATGCTCATTGTTTGGCTAATTGTCATAAATGGAGTTGATCTTTTACAGTTTTGTATTGTTCTTTTAATTTGGTAACTTAATATTCCCTGATTGGCTGGCAGTCTCATAAAACACATCCTCCTAGATGGTTCCTCTGAAGTTTTCTTTTTATTTTATAGGTGAGAATTAACTTTGTTCTTCCCAATTTCAATTCAGTCAGTTTTTTTTTTTCTAATTATTCTCACAAATAAAGTTCTTATTTCCTCTTTCACTGAATAATTAGCATAAACTGCATGATTTCAGATGTGTTGATCCAATTATGATGCAACAGGCAAGCTGAGTCACAAGTGGTCCAAGTGACCATTTCATGTACTGGCATGATCAAGTGACAAATTTAAAAACAAAACAAAATGAAAAAACAACGCAGAACAGACTCAACCTCAAACTAGAAGAAAATCATTCCTCTGACGACACTTTAACAACATGTCTCTGAATCATAAACACATTCACTAAAAACAAAAAGAAGTTCTTATTACCAATTTACTGTATTATTTTCACTTCTGGGAAAAGAGTTAAAAGAATAAGGGCCATGCATTTGCATTTCCAGTGTCAATTACAATAGTAACACACTTAAATGGCTAAGAAAAAAAAGGGGTCACATACACACACACACATATATATATATATATATATACACACAATTACTAAGTCAGTTTAATGCTTCGTATGGTAAATGTGAGCGCATTTTGTTTGGTTGTTAGTTTGGCTTTTGATATGACCAGCTGGTTGATTGGATCAAGCCTCTCCAACCACCCATTTAACTCAAGTAAGGGCCAAAGTGGTGCATTGGAGTTTAGAAGTATATGTATAGCCCAACTCCTAAAACCCTCAAACACCAAGATCCCATCCTCAAGCATCACTGGTCTCCATCCACAGCAAACATATGGCCCACTTGGAGGACTTTTACCTACTGCAAAAGTGCAGTTGCTGTATTCTGAAACCTGCTAACAGGGTGAAGTGTATATAGTTGGTAACATTGTCCTCAAATGACCCTCCTCAAGTTTTTAATTCAGAGTTGTCCTTCTCAAAGTGCAGTTATCACCCAAGGCTATATGGACTCAGTATTTATTGAATTCAACTGCAATTTGAATTTGACTCTCCAATTCCTCTATATAAACTGCTATCCATTACTCCACCCATGTATATGTGTGCGTTTGTGTGTATGTACATATACACAAGATGATTTGAGGAGATAGTTTTTCAGAAAAGAAAAAGATTACCTTTCTTTCCTACATCCTAAATACCTGGAAGTGAATAGAAATATATACTATAACTTAAAAGGTTTTCTATATTTCCATGTATCTGCAAAGACGATGAGCACATATCAATGTTATAGGTTTTCCAGCTGTGACAATTCACTAATGATGTCATTGTCACTGATATTAGCAATCATGTATTCTGGTGTCTTATTGACCTTGGATACAAAAACAAAAATCCTTTCACTACGATGATCAATTGCATTTTTTATAATCCGAAATCTCAATGCTGAAGAAAGAGTTTAATTAAAAAATATGAAATGGAAATTTGCCTGTCTTATACATGGACTTCTTAATTAAAATGCTTTTTCAATACATTTTCACAATGAAAAAAGTAAAAAAAAATCTAATTGGATGTTATTCATGGTATGAAATTGAAAGAGTTAGCAGACAGCAAACTACATGGTTTCAGTTCATTCTTCATGAATGCTCCATTTGTTGTGGCCTTGTGCAAAACTTAGCTACACTTGGTAAATAGCCAAAATGCATTGGTTTTGCAAAAGAATTATTTTCTACTTAAGCAAAAGTGTGGTAATGAGATCTCCTAATGTCAATTAGTATTTTGTTATGAAAGAATATCCAGATTACATTATTCCAATCTTGCATGCAAAACCCTGAAAGATGGCATCTTATTAAATCAAGACTAAAACTATTTATTCTTTGCCACATAAACTAAAAGACTAGAGAACAGACCAGTCAAAGTTCTCTAATAAAAACAAGGATTGATTGTTTTTTATGGCTTATTTAAAATCAAAGTTATATTTTGATTTCTAAGAATCAGACTTTCTTAATTTTTTTTTTTTAAGAATAACAATGATTTTTCCATATATAAGCCCTACTATTTACCTATAGCTGAGGAGGAAGAGATGCATTTCTACCTTTTCCATGAGCATTTGTGCATAAGTCAATGCAACAAAACTAAATGGAATTCGAACATGGCTCTCCTATTTCTCATGTGGAACTACTCTTCATTATATCACCTGCACATCTATAATAATCATCTAAAAAAAACAAAAAACAAAAAAAAAACAAAAAAAAACAACAAACAAACAAACAAAAAGAACTGCCTTCTTAATGGATATGTCAGGAATAAAAATCAGGTCAGTACATAATTTCTATGCTAACAGTTTCTTGTCTTGCACTTCTTACTTATGGAACTCTTCAAGCATCTTGCTTTCCAGTAAACTGATCTTTAAAAATTTAAATGCAATATCAATTGTTATCTTCTACCTTCTCAATTCCTTTCCTTTTATTGTTCTCTCTTATTAATGCTTTTCTTTTTCTTCTATTCTTTCATACTAAGTAAACTTTAAAAAAAAAAATACAAGTCAGTTTTGTGCTTCATTGATATAATACAGAATATTCAGATATTGGAAAGAAAAAAAATTTTCTACAAAGTCAATGAAAGTAGCTGACCAATATTCAAGTTGGAGACACACGTCCCTGTCATCTATAGCCTATTGTAGGGTAGTTAGGACAACATAATTACTGCAGCAATCACAGCTGTGTCACCCACCGGTCGTCGTGGGCGCAGCACCAGTGCAAATATGTGACGTCCACTGGTTGCGACATCAATATATGACACTGCGCCATTGGCCTGTGGTCAACTCCTAGTTACGCCGCAAAGCTGTAAGGTTTCTTCTACCAGCGTTTTGGGGTTGACTCCTTGTCGCTGCCACCAGCCTGTGTCCTTGTCGATCTGGTCGTTCCCGGTTCGATACCAACTTGTCGTCCTCAGCTCGCCTCCAATGCTTGGTCACCGAAGTAACTGCTTTGATCTCAAGTCTAACCTACCCACGTTGTGATTTTGATCTTAGGTAGATGAAATCAATCAGGCATCAGGCCGTAGTGCAAGCTGAATCCAGGGTAAAGGTGATACCACACAAGCATAAGTAAAAGAAAAATAATAAAACAAACTCACGAGGTTCAAATAACAATTAACTTTATCTATCTGTTGAAGTGTTTCTCTCCCAGCCTGTTATCAATGGATTCGTGACACTCTTTGTGTTTCTTAAGCGATTTATGTTATCTTGAGTTGTTCATCAATAAAAACTTGCTCTTGGTAGGAAGACTAAGTCAAAAAGGACGTGAAAATCTTTCAGTCAGCTCCTGCAAGGCTGGTCTCCAACTGCAAATCTGAACTCTCTTAAAACTCTCTGATCAGCTGTCTCGAGATGTTTATTTATATGGACACCGACCAACTCTGGGGTGGGGCCTGTCATGGTTTGGGTTCTTTGACAATTCTTAATTCCCAACAAAAATTCCTTTTGTTCTTAGGCCAGGAAAATTAGTTACTTCCCATTTTTGGAAGATTAATCACTTTCCACTTTGAAAGCTAACTTTTAACTGGGTGGTCATGTTTACCTGATAATTAAATTCTTTATTTTTCTCATGTCTTAAAATTCTCTTATTATCAGATGCCTATTTTCAACGACACTGTGTCTGACGTCAACAGTTTGAAAAAAGTAATAATAACACTTTCATCTGTGATTTCCTTTCTCATGCCAAGATTCGTACATACACCAGATGGCTTCCCTTGCTGGAATCAGGAATTAAAGTCAAATGATATCTCTGAAAGATAATCGATGGCTATTCTCTCGGGTGGTCCCAAGCTGAAATTTTTCCTGGCTGCATGCATCAGCCAACTTTGTTTATCTTTCAGAATTCTGTTTCATCTGACACATCACTCCCCTATCGTGACATTAATTAATTTGACAGAATCACAGTCTCACTCCTTCTTACTGATTTTCTTTCTTTTGTGAAAAGTATCTTCCTTTTGTAAATAAAATAAATTCTTCTTTTTTTTTATGCCGCTCAGTCTATCTTTCGGTATAGCTCTTTCTCACTTTAAGTATTTCCTGTTTTTAATTTCTATGGTTAAATAGTCAATTACCATAGCTAAATTGTGTCACACAGCACTATGAGCAAAATAGAGGGCTGGTTTTGAATTCAGACCTTCCTAGACTGATTACTCGAAAAAGATGGGAGATCATTTTTCTCATATTTTGCCCATAAGTTGTGGAAGAACAAAAAAAGTCATGCTTTTCCCATGCAAAGTCAATGCAAACAACCTTGACTTGAATTTGAACATGGATCAATAATTCATTTTTCTGTATTGATAATTATGCCAACTGCATGAAGACAATCACAGAATTTTAGCTTAATTCATTCAACAAAGGGAGAACGTGCGCTCACACACACACAAAAAAAATATAGTAAGAAGATAGAATTGTCCATCAAGAATTGTTGATTTGTATACACCAATCTTATTGCTATCTTCAAATTCATGACTACAATACTAAGATTAATGTTAAAGAAAGCTGTAAACAGAAGAAAAAAAATCAATGGAATTGGTCAACAGAACAATTTTATCTCTCTCCCTACTGTCTTTTACATAGAACAACCAAGAACTAAGCAGACTGACAGGAGAGTCAAAACAAGCCAATTAGTAAATATGTGTTTATACTAGATGACCTAGTCTGACTGGATTCCTGGGCATAAGTTTAACATGTTTTTCAGAAACAACACTCTTTAAGAATACAATGATATAGCCTTAAAATATAGCTGCAAACTTCACTACACTGTACTGCATTAATAAACAAAAAAACAAAAAAAAAACAACATAACACTGAACAATTGAAAAATTGGTAACTTAAGGCATTTGCAGTTTTAGATTTCTTGTGAAGCGTCGGAAATTTTGGAGGCTTTCATTTCAAGTAATAGCTGATCAGAATGCACACTTGCTTACAAGGAAAATAATTTTCATTTTAAACTAATGCATCTTGTTTGTTGTTAAATCCCTAATGTTCACATGTAACAAATAACATTGTATAAAATTATTCTCCTGTTTTCATTATAAGAATGTTTTAGAGCTTTTTAATTAAAAATGCTATGCACAATTACAACACAAAAAATGATAGTGATTCAAATATTTAACAGCAAATATGCATATTTTTATCTTTGTTTCTTTGGTTTTCTTTTTTAATAATCAGTCCTTTAAGACAAAGAAGTTTACTTTCAAGAATTTCAAGGGTTGAAAACCTGATTGTTTTGTGAATAGAATCAATCAGAAACAAGAAGGTATTGGGGAGAGATAGAGAAGAGAATATGATAAAAGAGAAAAAAAAATGTCCACAAAAAAAGTATGATGAGAATGAGGATTGAGAGCATATGACAAAACAGAAAGAAAATGCGTGGAGAGAAGGAAACAAAAGAAATGTGACAGAAAGGCAGAGAGGAGGAAAGGAATAAAGAGAAAGATATAAAGAGAAATGAATAAAGAGAAAGGTAGAGAGAAATGAATAAGGAAAAATGTTAAGAGATTAAAAGGAAAAAATAAATGTAGGAAGACAATAACAAAAACAATGATATCAATATAGAATCTTACAGAGAATCTGTTGGTGGCACTTTATTATTAAAGTGAACAGAATATCAAACCAAAAAATAATTTGAGCATATCTATGTAATTTTTTATCATTGTCATTTATATTCAAATCATCTTCTATCCAGTAAAATGACTGGCAGATGGTTTAACATAATTACTAGTGGCCATCACCCATGCCTGCCCAGAAGCCTAGCAGCCAATTGGCTACAACTTGAACAAACCTTCATATCGTGTACTACTACTAAAGACAAAAAAATATAGTCATGCTGAGTTACTGATCATTTCAAGTTAATAATATAAGAGAGATATTAATGTAAAAAACAAACAAATAACTATTTGTCCAAAGTTTTAAGGGAACTTAGTAAATCTGTGCATTTTGGTGTAATGGATATTGGCTCGGAATGGGAACTCGAAGAGCCCAGTTCGATAACTAGTCAAGTTCATTATATTCACTCATGCACTACTACTCTAGGGAAAGGTATGAATCCATTCCTTCTCCTCCCAGGTTTTGGTTGGATAGCAGGACAGACTGGGTTCTTTATAACCTTGGTTGTCAACCAGTCTACTATAAAAAAAAAATGACAACTTATTGCAGGAAAAATCTTCTGCCTTGTCAGTCATGTATCAAAAGATACATGATCACCCAAATCTTCAAATTTAAAATATACATCTTGATGATATCACATTAGGTTTGCCTATTTTGATGATGGTTAACTAACTTTGCAGATCATTCAAAAGTGTTGCAAGTTTCTTATTCTCACCGAGTGCCCCACTTTATATTTTTTTAAATTTGTTTGTTATTGTTTCTGTGTAACATGATATCTAGGAAGGGAATAGTATACTTGGTATCAGTTTCAAAGGTGAAATCTATTGTAGGTTCAACGTTGAGTTGGTTGACAAGATATCAAATTTCTTAACAGAATCAATACTCTTCCAAACCAATGTACACAACAAATATATCAAGAAATCAAAAGAAAAACGGTTTAATCCATCAACACAACAATACAAACATTATTTCTACACGTGAAAATATTCTCTTCAGACATAAAGTAATTGACATAATTTTTCACTTGACCATATGAATATACAATGGCATTTCTAATTCTTCTAGTTGCTAATGACATTTTGTGTGTCTTGTTTACAGATGCTTTGTTTCAATAAATTCATTTCATTTTTTGCTTTAAAAAGTCCACATTGGACAAAATGCGTTGGCTAAAACTAGTTTTCTTATTGTCTTTTTCCTTTTATATATATATATATATATATATGTATAAAATCTGATAAACAAGGTATCAGGACTGTTGCTATGGTAATTGAGCTAAAGTACACAGAGTGAAGCTACTTGGCACAGATTGACTTTGAACTCTGTTACATATGCACACTAAGTTCTAATGTTATGCATCACTTCTGTTGTTTAAGCAGTGCTTGAAATAAAGCATGTAGAGTATGGTCACCTTACCACATCCCAGAGGTTCCATAAATGGCCATGGCTTCTGCAGCAGTTTTTGGCCAAACACAACATTCCCCAGGTACGACAAACTCTATCTTACCCAGATGTCACCCTTGCAAATGTTTCCTCTTCAAAAATCAAATCCCAATTTGAAAGGAACAAGATTTCAAGATATTGAGGAATCCAAGAGAATGTGACAAGATAGCGGCTCTCTATCCAAAAATAGTTGTTTCAGCTGTATTATGTTCAGATTTTTTTACAGCGACCTAAAGAATATAAAACAAACATTTATTAATAATAGCTTTATAGTTATAGTTGATGAACAAATAAGATGCTTTCTTAGAAGTTTCAATATTAAGCAAATAGAACATAATACTGCTTCAACTAATCTTAAACATATTAATCTATATCATAATCAAATGCCTACTAATTATAAACAAGATGAAAATATACTAAAAAAATTAGTAAATACTAATATATCTACAACAGATCCTAGCAAAAAAATTAAGTTAATCATATACTACACTAAATCTAGTATATCCAACACAATTATTCACAATGATTCTCCCATCTCCCATTAGCTATTTACAAAAAAACCAACATAGTTTAAAAATCCAAGTGCCCTCTGGGAGATTGTATCTCCAACGGATTAAATAATATTTATGTTGGTCACACCACAAACTTACTTTCACAATGCTTGACTCTACATTTGAATGATAACTCTAACATTTTTAGGCATTTAAAACAACATGCATGGCTGCATACACAATTCTGGAAAATCCTTGTTGAAAATAAAACTATACTTAAATATGAAAACAATAAACAAAAGCTAAAAATTCTTGAAGCTATATACATAAAACTGTTGAAACCTAACCCAAACAAAATAAACTATGAAAACTCCACAAATATACTTAAATGCCTATAATTGATCACAGAAGCTATTGGTTTATACCAATGGCTTCGTATATTTAACACTTCTCATTTTCACTCTCGTGTGATTATGTGTGATGCCGTGTTGTGATTTTTGCTTCCAGTGTCTCATATGCACAAGTTTGTCATTGCTTGGAAAACTTCCATGCAAACATAACAGACTATCATTGTTGCTATGTCCATGTATTGTTTAATTTATTGTAATGTACTTGTCATCTCTGATGATGGCTTATGTAAGCTGAAAGCTTAGATAGGATTAAAAAATATGTATCAATGTTGTGATTTACTTTCTTCTTTTAATGATAATGTTATTAAGCTTATCAGACAATATGAAAAGAATTTAATTAAAATAGATAGATAAAACTTGTCTATATTATTTAATGAAACATGCATTAATATATATATGAGAAAATACATGTAGACTCAAAAGATAGATTATATTTCTTTACAAAAGATGATTTCAAAACCAATCATTTGTTTTATTTTGTTGGATTTCCAAAACATATTGATATTATTTCTCCATAATAAATGATCAATCTACTGCATGTTGATTTTATAGTCTTAATTGAGTTTTGAATCATCACAAAAACAAAATATCTTTGTATTCACTTTATTTTTCAACCATTTACTAATTAAATCTGGTTTATGGCACCATTAATTAAATTTAATCATCTTTGTACATCAATATAATGTCTGCTAAATAAACTTATTCACAACTATGCTTGAACAAGTGTATTGAGCTTTTATGAATATTCTAAACAACAAATTGTACACAAGCTAAATAAACTTTCTTACATTTGGTATATAATGTATTCACTGCTCAGTCCTGGGATTGTTTTCTGTGTTGTGAGATTACTTGAGAAAAAGTTTCTTTCATTGGTTCAGGCTGCCAGCACATTTTCATGTGTGTCGTGTTTGATGAATGTAGCAGGACACTTATCCGTGAAAGCAGATGATGATGGAATCCAAATCAATGTTCACAGTGACTTTAACACTTTAAAGAAACACAAAGGACTACTTCCAGTTTCATTCTTTTCAAATAAACTCCAAATGAACACCTAAAATTCCCACAATAACAGAATTAGATGACAAACAGCCATTATGCAAATGAAAATGATTTCTAAGACTAGTTCAAGGATTGTTTTCTATATAGTCATATTACCAGGTCTTGATAATGATATATTTTTTAGGCTTTTTCTGAACATGCTGCAATTCCCTGGTTGTTTAAGACTAGTTGCATGTGGGCTTTATGTGGTATATATAGAAGAATGTAAATTCTTAGAGATTCCTTTAAGAGAGACAATTTCAGGTTCATTTATAATTGACCATAGTTGTTAAGATCAAGCAATGGTGTCCATTGACTACTAGAAGTTCTTTCTTGAGGATTACATCTTAACTTTCAATCATGTGTTACTGCTTTTTAACAGATGTTGATAATATAAACTGTAGTAAAGAAGTAGTCAAAACAGAATAGTTACTTCCCCCTACTAGAACTACTCGATATATAAATATGTAGATCAACCTCCTTTTCAAGTATGTGAAGCTATATAAATGCTTATATATAGTGATTGTGAGTTCAATCCCTGAGTCAGGCAATACAGATAAAACTCAATGGAAACAGGGCAAGCAATAACTGAGCAGTACAAATAACAAAGATGAGGATATCAGTTCAAATGTATCAGATGCAGCATATACATTTACCCATTATTCATGCCCTCATAAAATAAAGTTTGAGGTTTTGCTTAATGCAAGTTTACAGGTTAATTGTTATATTTACTGATAATATTTTACGTATATTTACAATTCAAAATGTCAACCTTTTGCATTTTTCCACAGCAATTAATTACTTATCAACTCAAGTGCATGACTTTTTCAGCACGTCTTTGCTCAAATTGTACAAAGCTTCTTTCAGTTCCAACACATTCTAGCACAAAAGACATGAAACTACTCTCCAGTATGATCCATATTCATATTACAAACTCCCTAAGATTAATATCAGGGCTTAAAATAAGGCAAACTGATTTGTCAAAAAATCCATAAAAATGTCTCTTACACCAGTTTGGTGTCAAATTGGCTGTGTGCACAGGAGCTCTGTCTTAAGTGAACATATAGTGACATCAAAATGTGGCTGACCACCAAGGCAACACATCCCTCTTCAAAATTTGCTGCTATACTCTGCTATTCTCTTTCACTCCTTCTTTAATCAATACAAGAGTGATTTTGAATGATCAAAAACAACAGTACTTGATTTCTGTCACTTGAAATATGTTGTGACTTATCCAGGAATGTTTCCTGGTTATGTGGCATAAACCCCATAGTTTTGGTAGTTGAGCAGAGCACCTTTACAGTGAAAATTTCCTGTCCAACCAACCAAAGACCTTGTAGCACATTGAATCTCCACCTACATTGTTTTCTCACTGCCAAGCTGTTTTTGCTTGGAGGCACTTGAGATCAGCCGCCATCATTTAAACTTGTATGGTTTTAACCTACAATCCTCCTTAGTGACCTATTTGAAAAATCCAGCTTTTTTTGCCATCTTCCTCATGCTTCTTCATGATGGCTTCACTGGCTCTCCTGGTACAAACTGAACAGCTTCCTTATGGAATTGGATTTAGTGAGTGTGGTTGGAGAATTGAAAGAAAAAACAAATAAAGAAAAAAAATACCTGCTCATAAGGTGAATATTTAAGAATGTTATATTCGTGTAAATACAATATTTTGCTGGTATCATAGAAATTTCCAACAGTTGAAAGGGAGATAAACAAAATGGCATTACAGATGGAAGGTGGTGAAATTGTGTGAGATCATATGATTCTTACAATCTGAGTTTTTCTGCTGTCAAAGAGTGGTAAGAGCACGAGAGATAAAAAAACGGAAGAAGAAGAATAGATTTATTGATGCCAAAGTGAACTCAAATTACAAGCTATTTCAGCAATCAGTTAACAATGAGATAGAAGTAAATTTTCACTGGGAACTGATATGATGAAACTATTTTCTGGATGTAGTCACATGGCTAAAAAAAAAAAAAAAAAAAAGGTGAGATTAGTTGCCAAGCTGCAGAAAATCACCAATTTGGCCAGCTTAATTCTGTTGTTTCTAGAAGGAGATGCATTAGTGCTTGATCTTGAAATGAATGAAGAAGATCAGAAGAACACTGATCTAATTGAGCAAAAATTGACAAGTGCATTCATGGAATGTCCATTTGGTGCCCATGGAAAACTGGAGGAAATCAATAACATTAGGAGATTAGTAGGACTTGTGGAGAGGGATCTTGAACGGATTGTTAAACTAGCATTTGTTATTGGATTTCCAAGTGACATGTCAACAGCCCTCCAGCAACTGCCTGGTATTGAGAGCATAAAAATGAGTGACTTCTTATTAAGTGCAAGAGTTTTGGCTGTTAACAGAGCACATGACTTGGATGTAGTTTAGATGGCAAAAGAAGATCCCATACAAACTGAGAAATTCAAGGGTCAGAGTTTTCGGTGTAAGGAACCCCATTTAATCAGTGTTTGTAAAGCTAAAGAACCAAGTTGGCAAGATCCCATTTGTTACAAATGTGGTGAGGACATATTGCTCAATATTACCATCAAGTAGCTCAAGCTAGCAGCTCACAACAGACGGTTGCCAAATATAGACATAATGGTATTTTTTTTTCTTTATTTGTTTTTTCTTTCAATTCACCAAGACAAGAGCCCTTGTAGATATGGGAAATACAAACACACTAACAAAACCAAAGTTAGCAACCACTTGGAGTGGAAGGAAAAATGTAATAGCTATGGATGACGACAGGTCAAATGCAAATGGTTCAGCACAATTGAGCTGACAGTGCATGGAGTAGACAGAAACTATAGTGATTGGTAACATCATCTAAAACATCAATATAATCAATGGAATGAATTTGATTGAGCATCAAGAAAAAAATTTAACTCATAATATAGTCAATCATGAGAAGTAAATAAGCATTAGATGTTATTCTACTTATGCAAAATCAGTTGTATATGTTGGCTGGGTATTTGGATGAGAGAAACAAATGTATATTTACATAAATATGTTGATTCAAGTAATCAAAATTACCAAAATCATATTACATCAGTGAAAAATGCAAACTCTCTTCCTATTTTGACTGACATTCTGATTTAATTTCTCACAGTGAACACAAATAAATGCATTAACTGATAAACAAAGTGATCAATTCATCTCAACAAAAATTGGAAATTAAGTCCTCAAAACATTAAATATAATTGGTGTTTTTTTTTTAAAAATATGCTAATGCATTAAGTTGTCATAGTTTTAAGCCGAAATTATAGGAAATTACTTACACTACATTATAATTTATACAGATTTCAACCTGGTGTAATTGACAGAAATTTGATTATTTTCCTTCATCTTACTAGGCAAGAAAATAGTTTTTACTTTTCTGAGATATTCAAAACAAAGGATTTCAATCTTCAAAAGTAATTTCATAAGCTTAATTCTGTTAAATATGTTGTACCCATATAAAACACAAAACAGCATTTCTTTGCTTAATTTTTGTACAAGAATTAATAGACAAATTGCTTAAATGGTTGCTGCATTCTTCATCTGAAGTCAACATCTATGTCTAAAATTCATGTAAATTGAAAGTTTTGCTTTATGATATGAGAGAGACAGTAGTGATAGCAACAATTCTTGGAGGAAGATATTCAGAGTAACACATGCCATCTCCTTGGCTTAACATTCTGCCACATGCTGGCTAGCCTTTCAAAAGAAATTTAAATGCAGGTATATGAATCATCAAAATTCTTGTGGGTGTCTGTTGCCTTTGTAGCATTTTAGTCTTATATCTAAACTTAGACAAAAGCAACCACCACTGTCAGAATTCCACACTCACTGTGTCTTCTTCCCAGTAGTTTTAGAAACGAAACCTTATTCTTTGTTCAGAATCGAAGCAATTTGAATTTAATTTAAATGTTGTCAAGAAAGTATTAGGTATAAAATATTGTGTCATCAAGCCTAAAAAATGTATTTTGTTTCCAACTAAAACTAGATGAATGACTAGCATGGAACACAAGAATTCATGCTTAAAGAAATGGAGTTAGTTACTGCTTTAAGCAAACTGTTTGTACTTAAAAAGACAAATTTAGAAGGTAAAGAGAAAATAATAGATCAAGTAAAATTGACATGCATAAGACTAATGTACAACTGAAAAAAATACATGTATAATAGCTGTATTAAACAATCAAATCAAGAAACAACAAAGAGGGATTCATATGCAAAATTCATTAGATTTCTCAGAATATAAATCTCTCAGGTTGTTGCTATTAATGTTTTCCACATGTTGTACCTAAAATAATGTCACATTCATGCATATGAAATTAGAAACTCTTTTATATTAACAAAGATTAAATGTATCAAAAATACAACCATTTTATAAACAATGACAAAAGTGTAGTGGGAAACCCATACTTCTTTTCCATCTTCCTCAGAGCTTCTACTTTGTGGGACTTACTCCCAAGTGGATACTTCTGTGATCACTACCATCTTAAGTTCTTCAAATCTATGTTCAACAATTATCTGACATATAATCATAATATGCACTTCTTCCTTTCTCCTTTTATGCAATTAAACAACCTCATTCATTAACCTTCTAAATTGAGTGGCTGCTGGGACTTATATTGAGTGAACAATAGTCTGAGAAAAAAATCTGATATTGCTGAATTGATCTCTCCCAAACTCAAAATTTATATAACTAAGAGTTTCAGTGATCAGAGAGAGATACTAAGCAGTCCTCACCAGTTACACAAGGAGGATACAGCAAATTATATTTCTTCTCCTGAGTCTACTGAGTGTGAACTTCCATTTGTCTAGTGAAGAATATGACACTTTCTGTTGAACAAATTCAGAAATAAAAAAGGCACAGAACTTTCTTCTTGTTTAAATTGTTACAATTATTTTAAGAATTTGTTAAAAAAAAAAAAAAAGACAAAAAAAAAACTCCCTAAGAAGTGATTGGGTTTGAATACTGACAAATTTCTTTTTCTCCAGAATATTATCTGCTTTCAACAAGAAATAAGAGAATTAGTTTCAGAGTCCAGATACACAATACACAGGGTGTGATGCATAAATTGCAATTCTAAATTGAAAAAAAATTAAAACAACACTGTCACCTCACTTTAACAGGTATATTTACCAAGATTACACAAAAATATTTTGAAATACTGAAGAGTATATTTATTCAATAAAAATCACCATTGAATTCAACCATGGCCTCCACACAACTTTGGAATCTCCTGCAACTCTTCTGGATGGTTGCCTTTTTAAGTTGGTAAATGCTGCCATAATTTTTGCCTTCATTTCATCCTTGGTGTTACAAAGAATTTTGTTAGTCTCTTGTTCAAATGTGCCCGACACATAATAATTGCAGTTGTTGTCTCTTGCTTGTGTGGCATGGAGCAGAATCCTGTTGCAAGGAATAGGGACTTCTAGCTGCTCACCTCTTGACCTGGGGCAGCACTAACTCTGCAGAGAAACTGATGTATGGCTACATGTTGAGTCTAAGGCTGTCAGCAAAAGATTCAGGAGTTCTTTTCTCATCTGAATGATCAAAGTGAGTTTTCGAGCTGCTGTAACTTCATGATCATCACTAGACTCATCCAAATCTTTCTGAATCCACTGTGCTGTCCTCTGATTGACACACAAACACTAAGAAATGTTTGTGTTGGAGATTACTGTGCAAATGCCAAGTAGTACAGCATGTTATTTCCAAATTTTGGGTACAGTGAACTGCATCATGGGGCTCATATTATCAGACAGTGTCCAACTAACACTACTATACTGTGCAGTTGACAAAATAAAAAACAACGTAAATGCGTGAAATTAAAATATAAAATGATGAAAATTTACTATTCACACACTATATACATATATATGCACACATATGACAACAAACATGAGCTGGCAATTGTGTGTAGCATTAAAAATACCGTTGCTTCTGAGTGGTGACTTCAAGGACTTTCTTTCATATCTACATATGTACTATCACTAATCACTATATATCATACAAACATGTATATCAAACAGTTATGTGCCATGCGTGATACACACTTAGGTGATCATGTGTCTTTCAATACATGACTGACGAGGCAGATTTTTTTCCTGCAGTAGGTTGCTTTTATTTTCAGCGATAGACCAGTTGACAGACAAGGCTATCTCTCCATTATTATCTAAAATATAGGAACTATACAATCGTTAATAAAATGTGGTAGAAGTCTTTTAACAATTTTTAATTACTTTACTTGATACATCTCATGGCGTAATGTTTAACAGTTTATCGAACTGACAATATTTGTGACTTTTTGTTAGAACAATACTAAGTAATGAATTATTCAAACTTTTATAGCCGAAGACAAAGATGGCAAATTTTATCGATACTGATGTGACCTGAATCGTGTCAATTCTTACTCGGTTTTTAATTTTTCCAATTGTGAGGCAAGGTTTTAGAGGGGCCAATCAATATTTACATTTCTAATCGGTCAATCAATATTTACCGTTTATGTTTCCACATTTCCTGTTGTTCCTGTGCCAGGTATTTATATCTCATTTTTTATTGTTTCATATTTTCTGATTTTTATCTTTGAAAGATCACGATATCTATTGAGATAAAGTAATACTTGATGAGAAATCGTTATTTCCATATCTGATAGCTTAAAATTCGGCGTATTTGCGAGTGACGTTCTTTAAAGAGTTAATATTGTATCAACTTGCGTCCTGTGACATATTCATGTAATTTGAATGCTACCATATCATATATTTTTGGCATTTCTCCAAGTTTTCTTTCAAAACAGAATACTAAACGCTGTTTTCTATTTTACAGATGTAAAAAAACTACTTTTTAGCAGACGATAGAAACTGGGAAATAGTGTTTTCATCTCAAAAATTGATATAGATGTGCTCCAACCATTTTCAATTTTCTTGGCTCCTTCTATAATTTCTTTTTCTCTCGTGTGATGTTGCGAGAACGATGAACGTCACATGAGATTTGAAAACAGATGGCGATGCAATGATAGCGTTCGTAATGTAAGATGCCTGGCAAATATAATTTCTGACGTATAATTAGTTTTGGGTGAACAATTTTGTCGAAAAGGGTAGGAGTGGACATTTTAAAATTATAACTCCTTATTTGTTCCTCGTTGGTAAAACACTGCTACCGGAGCTAAATTTTACAGAAAAAGTAATAAAACATCGCGATCCAAATTAAATTTCGATTACGACGTATGAATATAACTATACGAAAATATAAAGCTCCGGCGAAAAGGAATATACCAAGAAAAATATGTTAAAAGAATATCCTGAGAGAATTTCTGAAAACAAACAAAACTGTTAAATTTTATAAGATTATCATTTTAATGAGATCGCTGCAATTCAATATTTTGTCGAAAAAAACGTTCTTTCTCTTTGCAGTTCTTAGTCTCTTCAATTTATTTTTAATTGATTCGAACCTTTATTTATTTCCTGCAAAAGACGATAGATTGCTGTAATTCTTGGTGACATTTGAATTTCATAGGATATCCTAGTATTATTATTTTCAAATAAACTGGGATGAATTTATTGGGGTCATTTCACATCTGCTCTATCCATTGTACCGGTGCCTCAAATGTTCGGGTCAAAAACTGATTCTCGTAAACATTTCACGCCTTACCATAAACACTGGATAAGTCCATCTTTAGAAGATTTATATTAATGTAACTTTTACCTGTTTTGACTTAATGTAATCTGTATTATTTAGCTATGACTGATCATAATCCTTTCACATTTTGCCGAGATTAAAGCATTTGTTATTTAAGATATCAACATTATTTTGTCATTCTATATCTAAAAGATGACAATATTCTAAATTTTAATTGCAATGTGAAGCACAAAAAATTATGTGATTTGTTTCACTGCAATATTCACTTCATTTGGTTGCTTTAGAATCAAACCTGCAAAATCATTCAGGGTACACGTACACTTTTTGAAATTTAACCAACAAAGTATATCTATTTAATTTTTTATTGTTTTTTTTTTCTTCTGATTGTTGATTAAGATGCTGTACATCAGGACGAAAAGTGTGGATAAACTGCCTTCAGTTCATGCTTTGTCCTGTTTTTGTTCAAGTACTTTTGACCACCAGTCATTATCAAGTTATGCAATTTATTTGAGTTTTAGTGTTTTTCAAAATTGCAAGGTTGTGAGTAAATGCTAGAATAACACTGGTATATTCAAGAACACCACACACGCCCTCATGACAGCACAAGATACTGCCAGATATAAGAATGAAAGTTTCATGTAAATGCTTAAAAAGCTAAACACTTTGAGTAAAGATGTAAATATGTATAGAAATGTTATCATATTTGTAGTTTGCATCTGGTATATTTTACAAAAGTCAGAAATCCAAGAAAAGTTCCTTAAATAATAGGAACTTTTTTTCAAAGGTATAAGCTGTGTGTGCCATACATTTAAGGATCTTCAACTATCGTGTCCTTTTTGGAGGTAAGCGGGTGTTAATGGGCTATGGTTAGAAACCTCTAATATTGAAATTTTTTATAAACATTAATATTTTTTATAAATGTATAATTAACAATTTTTATAATTAATGGTGAATTGTACAGTGAGTATTAATGATTAATCTTATGAAATCTTGTGGGTAGTGTACAGAAAGTGAAATTGACAAATCAAGTTCAAATTTCAGTCTTGTCTGTTAACACTTATGCACTAAAGAAAAGCATTTTTTCCATCTAGTTATGCGTTAAATAGCAAGGTAGACTGGGCTTTTTAGCCTTGAATAGCAACCAATCTAGGATTCCTCTTAATTCAAAACCATAGATCGAGAAGGCAATGAAATACTATTTCCCAAAAATTCATGGCAATTTACAGATAATAAATAAAAGGGATTTATAGAGAGCCACAGTTGTCTTCCTCTTGAAGGGACATGGCATTTAAAAAGAAAAAAAGACTCCTCATATTGGCCTAGGATTTCCAACATTATTAAACATGGCAGGTGGAGTTAGACTCTATTTCCGCAAAGCTCATCCTTCAACATTATACAGGCTTTACCAGGCATACAATTTACAATTAAGACTTAGAAAAAATAAAATATCAGAAATAATCTGAACAATAAAATTATCTTTTATGATTCATATTTGTGATTTATTTTCTGTGACTAAACAAGAAGACAACAATACAAAGAAAAAAAATGTGTTTCTTTGTTGAAAGATCATTAAATTTCCTGAGAGGTTTCTTTTTTTTATTTTTTTCACCTATCACAAGTTTTGCATTCTAATTTCTTTTTTTTCTTCTTTAAGAGAAGATAGAGAAAATACCACTCAGAGAATTATGAATCTATCTCGAGCAATAAATTATTTCATATGCAGATCTATCACTGTTCAAATCAATAAATGCCAATCTTGACTACAGAAGCTTCTATCTATTAGCAATAATGCTTTTTTTTATTTTTGACTAATGGAAAAACCACCTACAAATATTTGCTTCTGTGAGTTAATATCTTTTGTCAATTATAACAAATTCTTTTAACAACTACTAGTGTCTTCTTTTTTTTTTTTACAAGATATAAACAAAAAAAATATTTCTTGCAGATGTTTAATAGAATTTCTCAAACATTTTGAGCCAAAGAAGCTTTTCTGAGTGCAGCACAGGATTCAACATGAAAATGTAGATGGCAGAAATTGTGCTGTGCCAATCTTTCAGGTAGGTACCAGTCTATCAGTCTTGAAAATCATTCTTTAAAATACTTGACATTTATATGGGTTCAAATACTGACCACTGAAACTAGGACAGACAACTCTGTCATTAAATTGTAGCAAAGGTTAAACCATAAAAATATTGTATGATAAAAGCTCACAAAGTCCAAATCTCTATGTACACTCACATGCAGCCTCCTCACAAAAATCTCCTTTTGTAGGAAAAGTCAATTGCTTTTATATCAGTTTGGAGGACCCTTATCAGCTTTTCGATTTGTGATGCATAGAAATGGATTAGCACATTTTCCTATGCAGTTCATTCCACTCAGTGACACTTGAACAATGACTGGTTAACAGAAGCTAATTTACATGAACTTGCTGACCTCATACTGTGGTAAAGCATTTTTCTTTCTTTTTTTCTTCTTCCGCAAAAGCAGCATGCAACACAGAAGCCTTCGGATTATGTCACCATTTTCTTCTGTACACTCCCCACTTGATCGTGATGGCAGATATTTCAACTGGGTGAAGGTCATTTAATTCTGGTACTCCATCATAGGGATACAATCTCCTGTTCTTCCTGGAATTCACTTTCCAATGAGTCATCTGGCTTGGGTCCTGAGTCATCTCTATTAGAAGAACCATTAGATGTTCTAAATCCAAATACTTTTGTACTCTCAGAGGATGTGCTTGATGTACTCTCTGTCTCACTCCTACCCAACTGTTGGGCAAAGATCATTCAGGTGGTGTGGCATTCTATCAATCAAAATTATGTGTGAACTGCTGATACTGGTTACATGCTGCATCTGAAATCTTGAAGTACATTGATGGTCTCCTATTTTGTACAGCATGTGCTCTTTTTGATGTTACAGCAGAAGAGTTGGATCAATTCCTTTCACTCTGACTTGATAGCAATGGATCATGTTAACGGACGCAGTAACAAAACAGGCATTGTCTTTTGGTGTGACATACAAGTAGACTGCCTCCATGTCCTGTCACAGGATCTAACCAATGACTTTATACATTGTGCCATGTGTCCTCAAGTACACATGGCACAGTGGATAAAGACGTTGACAGGACAGGACAGATATGACAGGACCCAAAGAGTGAGAGTTCAATACCCAGTTAAGGCAGTGGAGAACTTGTAGAGGGGAATTAACAGATAACTGACATCCATTAAACATGGCACGTGGAACTAGAACAGTCTACCCCAGTGAGCGAAATAAAGTTCAACATGATTTTATCAAAGATGGGGACCAAATAATGTAAATAGCGTACATAATACCTCATCTCAGAAATATAGACAGATACTGAACAGAGGCTGATTTATTATTTTCAATCTGCATTGCTTACTAAACTATTATACAATGGGGGGGAAAAAAAGCAACTAAGAATGAAAGAAATATAAGTAAAATGGAAAATGGTAATAAATATAAAAACATATCCTGAAAATTAGAGAGAAAAAGTCAGTGATTTATCAATTCAGAGACAAGGAACACAGATTTCTAAACAGGAGTTTACATTGTGAGAAACCAAAAACTGCTTGAAAAAGTCAAACAAGTAGTTCTTCAAAGACCGTTTCCATAGATATTCTTTCATAATTTTACTGCACTGCTCCTAGTAGTAGGAAATCAAATTAATTTCTTTGTTTAATTGACTTAATGAAAAAAGATTCTAGAAATGAAACCGATCAATCTACAACTTATACAAAAATTAATTTTTAAAAGAACTATATTCTTACTCTACTTTCTCTTAATTTTTGCCCACAGAAATTTCATGGTTCATCTTTAGTAACAAAAATCCCACCAGATTACATAATAACTAAAACAATAAAAATCTTCATATTTAAGTTTCGAAAAGACTTTTTATCCATTTACCTATATTAAAAATATATATAAAATATTAAAAAAACGTCTTTTTAGATATGATCCCCAAAATATGATCCTATAGAGTGATAATCAAGTAGAGGGTTAAGCTTAGAAATTCTCAATCGCCTAAGTAACTTTAGGTAACTTTACAATTAATGTATGGGATATATTTTCTCAACTTATTTATATGTTCCCCCACCCAAATAAACAATAAATACGCATAAAAAAGAATCCTCATAATCCTTCACTTAACACCTTCAAATAAGTTCCTTGAGACAAAAGTTCTCTGTTCTGCTTGCTATTTTTGTACTGTTTCAATATAAAGTGTGTGGCAAAAACACTTCCCACATATACTTCCAAGAAATACTTCTTACCATTATGTTGGAGGTATTTCTACTGCACCTTTACATTTTCCAACTCATTGGAGGGGCCACATTAAATACATATTGTCATTCCAAGGAGAACATGTTTTTTTCTACCTCAAACAGAATAAATGCTGAATTCATGAGTAATTTCAAGAAATGTAGAAGCTATTATACATCCAATATAAGACAGCAAAAATCAATTATAGAAATATGTAGATTATCAGCAAGTCTACAAATTATCAAATGTTTCAACCTGAATCTTCATGCAATTTGCTACTTATTCTAATACTACCTCTTTATATAATATCATAAGCAAGATTTAAGCAACTATATCAAAATTTTCATTCTCTCTAATCATACTATATATTATGATACATTAAATTATAAGGGGACGATTCTTAAATGTGTGACTTATCATACCTCAAACACATTAAAACAATATTTTATAAATTTCTTAAATTAAGCTATGTTAATTATAATTCGTTTTTAAAATTATATTTCTTTCATCTTAATTCTATTTGCCTTTTTTGTTATTTTTTAAACTCTAAAATGCCATTATAATTAGTTAAATTCCAGAGAATGGCTTAATTCTCAGATATGATTAACTGTCAGCTAGAAGGCTGTGTGGTATAATTGATAAGGCAGCTGTTGTGTTTAGGTAAGTTTCCTGAGGAAAAGATATGTGGGTTCATGTATTGCCAACAATTTATTTTTTTTCTTTCTGGTGCTTACTTCTGAAGGCTATGATTTAAAAACAAAAAGAAACAACAAAAAAACAATTGAAATTAAGCTAAAAGAATGTAGGAACATTATTATTATTAAATAAAAATATAAAATAATAAAAATAATGAATATCATAAAAATAAACTAAATTAAAACAAATAACATTTAAACATCATTTAAAATTGTTGATTTCACTCTGAAGGAATGACTGCAAAACATTTTCCCCCTCCCATTTTGTAGGCAAAAGTCCACAAATGCATGCTGGGATATCTTTCTTAGCCAATAAAATAGACTGACTTACAGTTGGACATGACTCAGACTGCTGTGTTTGCTTGTCTGACTTTGCTTTTGTGTGTCAGCACCAATTCTTAGATTATAAACTTTTCGCCTTTTTACCTGCTAATTGACTTTGCATATATTGTTTGCTTGCTTGATATTACTTCATTTTTGCCCTGTTACGTTTTCTTTTTATTGCAAACTTTGTTAATTCTGTTTGTTGAACAGTTCCATTATTTATTTTACATATGACCATGGCTACTCAACAAAAATAAATTAGATACAACCGTATTACAACAGTAATAAAAATTCTATCAGCATGCAACCGAAACATTTCCTGCCTAAAAACAGACTTAACTTCAAAAGATGCCGAATTCAGGCTCTTCGCCACTGACTGCTGCAAAGTAAAGACGTCCAATACCTCTCTCTGGGACATTGTTATAATATAAAGTGACTTTTTTTCTTTTTATCACATGCAACCTTATAACACTTCTAACACACACACACGCAAGTACACAAAAACAAATAAATTGTATGATTTTAATTTATAATATAACATGCTTTGTGAACACAAGGTTATTTCTGCTGCTATGATGTGAATGACCCCACAAGAGAAACTTGTTGAAAACAGATGTTTTCTTTCTTCCTGATATTTATTAATGTACAGCATACAGCATACAGACTGAATGCTGAAATTTTATGAGAAAAGAAATTTTTGGAAAATATGGAAAAGTTTTGATTGATAAAATTCATTTTGCTATTGCTACAAATATTTTATGCATTAGTACAGAAATTGATGACAAAAGTAATATATAGAACTTGTAAAATTAGAGGCAACCATGAGAAGTGTTAGAATTTCATCTATGAAGACTGAGTTTTGATGTTATCAGTGCTAAAAATATGAGGTGCTAGCCTCAAACTTTGTGAATTTGTCTCTGAAATAGAAGACTTAACCTAACTCCCTAGTATCTCTCAAGTAGTTGCAAAAATCCAGAATGTGAAATTAATTCTTCAAATATCTTGGTGTATAGATCAGTTATAAAAGATTTAATACCGGAGATGAGAAAATTGAACACAATGTACATTGTGCTTAGTGTATTTTTGTCCAGTTCTCTAAGATAGTAAAAACACAAAATATTAACCTGAAAACTGAAGTCATCATCTTAAATAGCCTCATCAAGTCTGGACTTTTTAATGGATGTCAAGCATGGTGCCCAACTCATTCTGAAAATTCTAATCTATCATCTATATACAATCATTTTCTCCGATCAACGAGTAAAATTGACTTCAAACAAAAGAATATTTTAGAGCTTAAAGATAATTCTTCATCAGACATTACCAACTGGTGCTACAGAATCCCAAAGTACTTTACCAAATGACAAAAGTCAAGTTGATTGAACACTTCCAATAGCAACAATAACCAAAATGGTTAACATGTGTTGTTAGAAGATAAAATAATGATGGAATGAAGCCATTCTCTTTCCACCCCCACCAAAAATAAGTTTTAAAAGAAAATACCATTAATACTAGACGGATTAGTAAGAGAAGTCTGATTTCCTTAAAAACTGTTTGAAAAAAAAGATTTCATAAATTTCAGCTGACAGTAAGTGTTCGGTCAATGAATACTGAATGTTTCCTGTATGAAAGTGGCTAATTTCAGCATTACCATTGGGCTTGTATTCAGAGATCTCACAGAGATTAGTGGCAAAAGATTGTACTGCAATCACCTGTGTGTGTTTTAAATTCCTTGTACTTTCACGTAGCACTTTCATGTAAACAAATAACTCTATCCTGTGATGATATGGATGAAGTCCCATTTTTAAAAATATTTTAATGCCAATTATTTTTTCTCTCCTTAATTCCCGTATCCTTCTGACTTGATCGCATGACCTCCCTTCTAATCTCTACATGATTCTAATCTATGCTTAGCCTGTTAACTATATATTCCAGGTTATTGCTTTTTTTTTCTCCCTATTATTACTAAACCAATGTGCCTGTAATTTCTGTTTTCCAATCTCTCTCTCTCTCTCTCTCTCTCTCTCTAGTCATCCTAAACTATAGATTGCTTCTCTCTTTCTGTGAATTACAAGCAACTCTGATCTACATAACAACAGTTCTTCTGTTTCTTACTCTTGCAATTTAATCCCTCTCCCTTCCACCTGGCACCCCCACGCAACACACCCACAGTTATGCCACATAAAAGCAGTTGATCACGTCACAACAATTCAGACAACACTGCGATTGATTTTGGCGGCCATTTTCATGTGGCCACTTTTTAACTGCATCATCACATAGAAATTTCTCCAGCTCTCCTTTTCTCAAAGATGTCCTTTTCTGCCTCTTCAAAGAGATGGAAATTATATGGTACCAACACTGAACTAGACAGTGAAGTGGAGCAGGGGATAGAAAAGGCAAGAAGGAAAAAGATACTTTGTGTTGAAGACGACCAATAGTTTCCATGGTTTTATTACGGGTTTGTCACTGATTACCATTATTTATTTGCATAATGGCTGGGTTTTTTCCATTTTCTTTTTTTCTTTTTTTTTTTTTACAGTATGTTTTTTTTTTATTATGAAATAATTTGCTGGTTTAAGGAAAAGTGTGTTTTTATTTCATATTTTTATGAGGCTGATGCATTTTTTTATATTCTTTTTCAGATCAGGATGAAATGGTGTAGCAAGGCTATCTTGAAAAATATGGGCTCATGTCACAAGTGGTTATGATGAAAATCTCTTCCCTTAATAGACAAACATATATTGTCAATGAAAAACGTAGTATCCCACAAAACTGTTTACATTTTATACACTTACATATTTTAGTTACTTATAATTTTACGTAGCAATTATTTTTTTACGTAGATATGTGGGTAGATATATCTCTCAAAACAGAATTGTAAGATAAAAATTTGCATTTATAGCTATGTGGGTGTGTGTGTGTGTATATATATATATATATATATATATATATATATATATATGTGTGTGTGTGTGTGTGTATATGCACAAATATACAAAAGGCATGGGATATGTAAAAATGTCATCAAGATATATATCTATAAAAAATATATCTAAGAAAGACGATAAACTTTGGTAGACAATGAAATGACTTATGTATGTAAATATACATGATCAGACAAGTGTGAAGAAGTGTGTATATATGCATACATGCAAATAAACATGACTGTATGAAGATAGTGACATATGTAAAACCAAATATAAATACACATAAATACACATGAAAGCATGTGTACATGTGTAACTTACAACTGATCTATGTAGGTAAGTTTTCATTCATTCACACTTCATATATATGCCAAAAGCATAATCCATTACAAAGACAGATGAAGATAAGTCCATGCTAATAAATTATATAGGCAAACAGTAGATTTTACACAAATTATATCTCAGCCAAAATTCATGCATCCATTCCTATATACACATAAACACAGTGAAAGACGTATAGACTGGGGCAGAGAATGATAAATAAATCCTAACACTTCTGGAGAGAGGGAGATAGATATATGAAGGAGGACAGATAAACTCTATGCAATTTCAAATCATTTGAATACATCCCAGCAGCACTTTACCATATTTCTATCATAAGTAATATTGAACCTTCCCACAATGCAACTATTCTTGTCTTGGCTATTCATCCAAACCAAAAAAAGAAATTCATAAATGGATTCTATTGAGGGATTTAATCATAATTCAGTGAATTATGTTTCAGAAAAGAGAAATAAAATAAATATATCTGCTAAATTATAAGGAATAATTGCTAAAAATTCCCACCAATTCATACATAAATCGGCCCCTTCACAAAAGGGTCATTTATTTTATTTTGTTCTGTATTATTAGAGAAAAAAAGTAACTGGATAACTGAAACAAAGACATAAATATGATGATTATATCATCATAAAGAGTTAGAAACGTGTGAATTGTCAAGTAGCTGTATTGGAAATGCCCAGGTTTTCTATACAGAAGCACATAGAAAAGAGATACTTTCATGTAATTTAATTGAGATTTATATTAAATGCAAAAAGCAGTTACTTATCCAGTGTCTCATTCCTACCAGTAACAGGAGTTGGTGTTCATGCACTGATCAAAGACAGGATTATATATGTGTGTGTGTGTGTGTGTGTGTGTGTGTGTGATTCCTACACATATATGTATTTATCACTGACAAAAAATGTCACATTGTGTGTGTGATATACACACACTTGTTCACATAAATGTACTTGCATATATATGTACACACAAATTTAGACTATTGGTATACAGTAGTGCTAGAAAATTCTTAGCCTTAATCAAAAACTTTTCAGTAATTACTCCTAACAAATTATATATATATATATATATATATATATATATATAAAACAAACACAGTGTGAATATAGGGATCAACATTGTATGGTGCCTGTCATTTTCATGTGTCAAGTGATATTCAAATCATGAGCACAATTCCATCATAAATATAGCAAATCATATATATATATATATATATATATATATATATATATATATATATATATATGTATGCATGTATGTATGTATGTATGTTGTGTTTTTGAGCAGTAATCCCTTTTTAATAAAGTTGCAGTGGTTGACTTTTTGTAAATATAATTATTTATAAATTTATATTTTCCTTAAGGAGACATGTTCCTGATCCATCCAAATTTGTAAATAATTATATTGGATATACTACAACATATTTAACAAGAAAACTCACAGTACATTGCTCTGACCATAGCTCAATTCAGTCTTATTTAAATACACATGGAGACCTACCAAACCTTATCTGTAACATCCTTGTTGATAATACAAATATAATAGCATCATCCACATGTACAAAAAGGTTAAAAATAATGGAAGCATTATTAAAAAAAAAAGAAAAAGCAAACAATAATATCAACTATGAACATTGCCACAATGTGTTGACCATGTTTGCAAAATAAAACATTCCTATAGCTCTAGATATATACATAAAGCAATCCAAATATTCAGTTAAAAGCAAAATAAAATTCATCCTCGATAATGGCTAAAAGTATAGCAAAAAGCACTTGGAAAATATTCAGACAATTTTTAATAATTTATGTTCTGAAAAGAAAAAAATCTACATGAACACATGAGAAATTATATAAAAAGCTCAACCACCACTGCAACTTGTCTGTCGTTTTCAACCAAACTTATATTTACATGTGTGTGTGTGTGTGTGTGTGTGTGTGTGTGTGTGTGTGTGTGTGTGTATATATATATATATATATATATATATATATATATATATATACATACACACGCAAACATACATACATATAGTTCTAAGGCATGCTATATTTATGGGTTAATATCAGAGATAGAGCAAATGTAAATACAAATGTGGGTATTAATGGGAGATGTATGCATGTGCATTCATATATGTGTACATATATGTTGATATATATATATATATATATGTGTGTGTGTGTGTGTGTGTGTGTGTAAACACAGAAATATTATTGACATAATTTACTTTATTTAGTTATAGACAATTCCAAATACATGCACGAAAGCGTGATATTTACAAAACAAAGAAAGCCAACTCTCATTAAGAAAAATATTCAGATAATATCCTTCATAGTCAAAATATTTCTTATCAATTCTAACAAAATAGATAAATAAAGTGCATGTTTTATTTCTCATAAGCCCATAAATATCTCTCAAAACAAATTGTTTCTAAACAGATATTTTTCAAATTATATTTCATTTACAATCATATTATTCTCAGGTTTTTCTGGAAAATAATAAAAGTTACATCTTTGTCTTACTTAGGTAAGCTAAAAATAGATTTTAATTTATATTTTAAATCTCACTTTTTTCTATCAATGTTAACATTCATGCAACTCATCTGCAACAAAAGAAGCAGAGAAAAGAAGTGAATAACTGAACTGAAAATTATGTGTAAATGGATGAAGAGACATACAAAAGAAAATGCTGCTGAAATATACTAACAACAAGAAGTTGTAAAGAGCTAGGATCAGCAACATGTCCTACAGCAACATAGAGATTAAAAGTTGGTAACTAAAAAAGGGATGAGTGGGTAGTAAAAAGTGAATCAGCATGCCAAGTTCAAATTCTTAGTCTCTTATTTACTTTCAGACATCGAAAAAGCAGGAATTCATCATTTCTTCTGGCTATGTGTTTAAATAACAAAGTAGACAAGATTGTCTAGCCTTGTGTGGCAGCTAGTCTAGCAGCAGGAAAGCATTCCACTATCTTTCCAAGAATTCATGGCAATTCATAGATAATAAAACCAAAGAATCAATGGAGAACCATGATTGACTAATACCTGAAGGGATGTGGAATTAAGAAAAAGTACATACTGTATATACTTGTGTATAAGTCTATTTCATGTATAGTGCGAATGCCCCACCCCAGAATGTTTAAGAAGAACCTGATTTTTTTTTTTATATAGTAGGCATCTGTTTATTGTGCAAGTTAAAAGTAGCACCCTGTTTGGTCAAAATTCAGTCCTTTGCTGGTGAAACTGCAGTACACAGACCTGGGCAATAGCATATAGAGGCCATGTGCTGCCCAGACTACAATGCCCTCACTCTTGGCTGTACTGACAAGATCCAAAGAAATACAAGGCATTACATTTAGGGACAGCTTAACTGCAGGAGTTGCCAGAAAGTTGTTACTGTCAACAGCCAACCACCTTTAGGGGCTCCACTCTAGGTTTTCTGTCTGGATTTACTTCTATGTTTGGATATGATTGCAAGGCGATGAAGCTTTAAAATCAAGGTTTTCCAAGATGGATTACCTTCCTGGAATGTTGAGCTTTATCTACTAGAGGCAGCTGGTTATGCAGCACTTGTTGTCTGCCTTTGCCCATTCTCCGGCTTGGAGCTGAACTGTTGGAGGCTATTTGAGACACATGCCATAGAAGCAATTTATAGATAGTAGGAGCTTGTATTCATTATCACCCTCCTAGCTATGTCAACCTTTGAAACATAAATAATGTACATATATAAACATTATATACATTGCATGTTTTAGAAGCTCCCAAATAGTTCATGTTTATTTTTTTTAAATATATAATACATTAGCTAAGCAAAATCACTAAATAACAAGACAAATTACAATAAACTATATTAATAAAGAAATACAAATATTGAAAAGTCTGTTAATTTTAGAAAAAGATAGCAGAAACAAAAATGAAAATATAATTGAGGATTTAAGCCTAAAATATTTGGAGATTAGGAAGTCATTACTTAACATGCAATAAAATAATTTATAGTGACTTTTTTGATAGTGCTTAACAGCCTAAACTCTCAATTGATAAAAAATGAACACGAATAAAAAAAAAATGTTAATTTCAAAACTATAGCTTTATATAACCAAAATCAAAAAGTAAAAATAAAGCAAACAATCTTCAGGTTAGTTGTACAAAAACAAATAAATACTAATACAGAAAAACCTGATAACTGTGGAAAAAGTTGAAAAAAATAATAATAAACACTACATATATAACTTCAAATAGACATAATAATCATAATATATATAACTAGCAGTAGAGCCCGGCGTTGCCAGTAAAAGATAGATCAAGTATCGACCATCATAAAGATTGAAAAATAAAATTGACAAAGATTATTGTTTAAGGTTGATGTACACGCATGTCTTAATTAGTTTTTTGGGGTTTTTTTTTTTACAAATTGGTCAAACCCAAACTCAAACAAAAACATTGTTTTCAATCGTTATGAGTCTACCAATTGAATAGAATTCTATTATAAAGAATTGCCTTGTAAATAGAATTTTTAAAGCATTCTGAATGTAAAAATAAAGAAAAAAGTGTGCAAGACAATAAGAAACACTACCTGCCAAAAAAAAAAGTGAAGTTTTGTTGAAATCGGTTGAAAAATGTAGGAAATCCGATCCCATAAATAAACAAACACACACACACACAACCAACCTGGGTTTTATAATAAGTATAACTCGATATGAGTTGTCCCTCTTTCATTCTTACGACAACGATGCCTTTTAATCATGTTTTCAAATTGATTTCATGCAAAAACAATAGTATTTTCCAATTTTTGGCACTGTCAGAACCACCGCAAGGTAATTTTATGTAGTCCTGTGAAGTTTTATTGAAATCGGTTGAAAAATATAGGAAATCCAATCCAATATATAAACGAACAGACACATACACACACAACCTGGGTTTTATAATAAGTATGATAAATGAAATAAAATAAATAATAATTGCAAATTATATTAAATTATCATACAGCTCATCATATTTTCATATAGCGTGTCTATAATGTGACCCCAGCTTCTGAGCAATACTAGGCCCCTACCATAGTGAAATATTTCAGTTAGTGGGCTTCATCCTGGACATATTCTATTGTAAATAAATAGTCTTCTGTAAAAAAACTATTTCCTTTTTTGTATCATAAATAATTTATTCTTGTAGCATGTACCATAATACTTTGTGTATAATTTATATATGAATAGTGGGGTCTGCTTTTTATAATGCTCCTCAATTATGGCGATCCCTACTTATAATATTACAATGTATACCATAAATAAAGTTACTAGAATTAAAATTCATTTGTTATTTCACTCTGTGCAATCATCATTTACAGCATATTGCAGTAAAAAAAAGATAAATATAAATTAAACAGAGGAAGACAGAATAAAGAACACTACTAGAAGGTATCATGAGAATATTGGCTTACCAGGTAGATTATGGTCATTGAGAATGTATGAATTTTAACCCTTCCAGAAAAAAAATTACCTATGTATAATGCAACCACTAATTTTTGTGGAAAAAGCTGATCCTAAAAACTCGGATTATACTTGAAAATATATGTTACTCATCCAGGCATCTGTGTGAATATATAATTTTCTTATAATTAATTTTATATATATATATATATATATATATATATATATATGATGGATGTTGAAAAGTACTCAGCTTGAACCTTTTCTCAAAATCAAAGCAAATGACATAGTATCATGCTTCAATCACCATGCACTGTTGATTCCAATGTCCATATTGTCTATATCTATACTTTTGGTTGGTAGACTAATACTAATTTAATACTAAGCAAAGCAAGTACGAAAATTTAAATATCTAGGAAATATTTTAGCAGAGGATGAAAAATGTGACACTGAAATCTGAAGGCACACCAGAATCGATGCCATCCAAAAGCTAAGCAAAGTATTAAGAAACATGAAAATATTTATAATTGATTATGATTATATTATTACATTTCCTTGTGGGTGTATGTGTTCATTCATAGTTTGTTAAATTGTTTATTCATTTATTTTTCCTCTGACTTTCCTTTACCAGCTTTTGTAGGAATTCCTGTAGTTTTCTTTCTGTATCTGCTATGAACAGTGTCATCTGCATATCTAATGTCATTAAGATTGTGACCACCTATAATAAATTCTGATAGGTTTCTAAATTTTCTCAGAACTGCTTCACTGTAAAGGTTGAATAAATTTGGTGAGAAGACACACACTATTAATTTCAGGAAGACATCATCTTCTTTGGTTTGAAATATTTACAGTTAATTGTTCTGTTTCCTTTCATAAAGCAGTAGCTATTTACTCTTGACTCAGATTCAGAGAGAAAGACTTGCAAATACAAACAAGCTAAAAAGCAATCTTGGTATATTTTGTAAGAAAACTTACTCTTACTGACACATTTTGTATTAAAATAAAATGTGACTTAACTAAAATCTGAATGAATTATTAAAACAATCAAAATGTCTTTTGAAACATTTTGCAGTAATAATAAAACTGGAAATAATTTTTTAGCTCAGGAATCTTAAACTGTCACTTCTAAATTCCAAATGATGTTATAAGATCATTTTTTATATCAGTTTCTTGGGATCTATTTGTGGATAGTAAGATTAATGGATATTGGTGGAATTGGCATACAGAATTTAAATTCTGAGCTAGTCCACTTTCATACAAATGGCATTAGGAAAGACATGAATATGTTTCTTCTCCTCTCAGCTATAGGTTAAATAGCATTACAGACTGGGCTCCCTAGACTTCAGTAGCAATCAGTTTTGAACAAAACTGATGAAGCAAGAAACTCCACGCTGATAAAAATTTACTTGCTATGAGAGCAGCAGCAACTTGTGATGTTACTGCTGTAACCCAAAGCTCTACAGGGGAGTTTAATGGTACAAAGGAAGAAGATAGGGACTTGAGGAGAATTAATCCCACTTTAACCCAAAGAATAAAAAAGTACTCAATTCCAAAATTGAATACCTCTCATCCACAGCAGAAAAAAATGTTTTCACATAACATTTTCACACAATTAAAAAAATATCTATATCTATAAAATGGCAAAAGTTTTCTGATTTTAATTTAAATATTATTGACTATGTTTTACCATGGATTCAACTAACACTCAGAAGAAATGTTTTTGGTAAAGTTTAAAAATAGCAGAAAATTTATTGGAAAAACACTGACCTGAATTAATTCTTTACAGCTTTCTGAATTCATGAAAAAAAAAATTGTTTCTAGGAAAACGTTATAAAAGTTAAAACCCCAAAGTGATTATGACATATTTTCATCTCCATGACTTAATCTTTGTTAATTTTAAAGTCTAATCAAGTAAATTGATGATTACTGATCACTTTTGCTGCAGGTTGTTTTAGCTAAATTTCACCTTTCTTAATAATATGGTGCAACAATACCAAAATGTGCTTTTTTTTTTGTTACTGTCAGGTTCTGAAAGTAAATCATTGTTCTTCCTATTAAACATGGCAAGAAAATTGTTAACCAGTTACTCTTGATCACAGAATTATCCAATTTTCTTCAAGTTCTCATCAAGCTGATTAGTTACAGAATATGTGTGATATGTATGCCAAGTAATTCCTTAATGTTACCAAAGCAAAATGATTAGTTTTATAAGCTTATATATGTGGGTATATATATATATGTATGTGTAAAAAATCTCAAAACTGCATTGGAATAACAGAAGATAAACAAAGTATTAAGAAAGGAGAAAATTTCATTAGAAGCAAAGAAAAGAGTGCTAAACTTATGTAATACCAATCCTCCTACATGCACATTAGAGCAGGTCAATTTTGAAACTGTGGTATTGCACTCAATTTGAAAGTTAAGAGTTGACATGATAAACAATGACATGAAATAGGAAACCAGTTTAAAGATTAAATTTATAGGTTAAAATCATAGCATTGCAATTTTATTCCAGTGATCTGTGAAAGTCTTATAAAATTTATAATTTTCTGAAGCTTTACAAATTTTATATGGTCAAGATGCATGGCACAAGCACATTATTAATAAATCATTGTGCCATCAAATAAGACCTTCATTTGTTTCAAAGGGAAGTTATAATGAAAAATTTAGCTATATTACAAAGTAATATGTTATACAGTGCAGGAGTTTTTACTTATCAAATACAGTAAAAAAGATGGATATTTTGTTTGTAGTGACTCATAATTAAAATTTTGGTTTGAATATATTTTCCATTTAATGTATCAAGTACAAAAGATATCAACTTTATTTGGATTTATTCTTGAAATAATAAAATTTTGAAGTTAGTCTGTAAGGAAAAACCTGAAGAAATTAGGTATTTCTGTACATTTTTTTCAGACAATCTTTAAAATAAAATGCATAAAACTTGGTAAAAGCTAAAAATCTAATTTTTGGTGCCAGTACTTATCACATCAAAGTCCATCTTTCACACACAGTGAAATGTTGATTTTCTAAAAAAAAGTGAAAAATCAACTAATGCACAGTTTCCTCACAAATGAACCGGAAACTTGAAGCAACAAATGTGATTCTACAGAAGGATGCTGAGAAGAACATGGATGGGACATTTAAACAATAAGAATGTTTTAAGTAAAATGGGAATAACAACACCTGCACTTAAAATTAGAAATTCTGGAACATATAAATAAAAATAAGGGCTTGGAATATTTGACACTCACTGGACATATTGATGGCAAGCAGGATAGAAGAAACATGTCAATGGCTGGCAGAACAGGGATTAGGAGAGATAGCAAAAAGACAGATTTTATTAAGAGCTACAAGAAGAATGAAATTGTGAAGAACAATGATTGGCCACACCCTAGAAGAAACAAGCTTCAGTGAAATTATTTTGAATTCTAATATTAATACTTTCTCAGTTTATGCAGCTAAAGAAATATTGTTCTACAGAAGGATGCTGAGAATATTATGACTGAGCACATGAGAAATGACCAAGTTCTAGGGGAAATTATAACAAAAAGGGCAGTTGCACAGAGTCAGAAAGAGACAGTTGAAATTTCTTGGGCATATAAAGAGAAAAATAAAAGCTTGGAAAATTTGATACTCATGGCACATATTGAAAGTAAGAGGAAAACAGTGCATAACCTACCTAACAATCTTGTATAAATGGTTGGCAGAACAAGATTTAAGAGTGATAGTAAAAAGACAATATTTACTAAGAGCTACAAAAGAAAGGAAATTGTGGAGAGCCGTGATCACTGATATCCAGAAGGGATACAGCACAGAAAAGAAGACTCAAAATCATTCCTCTTCAACATTGCCATACTTAACATTTCATAAAGTACTTAATTCTGGCTGTTAACAAAGTGATGATTGTGCGGGTTATATAAATACCATGCACATGTTATTTATGTCAGTTCTTATAAGTAACATACGTGAATATGTTTATGTTCATATCGTCACATGCTGACTTCAGCATTAGGTGTCAGAGTCAGTTAAAGCCCAAGAAAGAGACGATGACAGTAATGTGGTCATTACTGTTGGTCTGCAATTATTTGCCTTAAGTCATAAACATTAATGACCTGTCTCTGAGCAGCCTCATCTGACAAGATTATACAATGAAGTTTATGATAGTTAATCAATTTGAATGATGCCTCCAGATGATGAAGAAGATCTGACCTAACTGCCCAGACCATGACCTTTGAATTTTGGGGTGGGAGAAATAAAATCTCTATGATCGTAGAACTATGAGTGTTACTATATGTCACCAGTGAAACAAATTAATTTTATAATTTAACGGTCTTCACAATAGTCATGTTTCTTTTTGTTTTTTTCTTTATGCTGGAACATCATCACAAGTGTTTATATACATCTAGAATCAATATTCAATTTTTCTTTTATGAGCCATGTCCCTTCAGGACATGGGGGATTATAGCTCTCCACAAATTCCTATCCTTTATAGCTTTTAGCAATGTCTGTTTTTTTCACGATCCTTCTTACACACAATTCAGCAATCAATTTACACAAGCTTGTTAGACAGATTACTTGCTGCTTCATTATGTGTCTCAGAAATTTCAACTATCTCTTTCTGATGCTAAGTATAAGTATTCTTTTTACTTTCATTTTTTCTAAGATTTTGTTGTTGCTCACAGGTTTAGTTCATGGTGTTCTTAGTATTCTTCTGTAGAAGCACATTAAATGTTAGCTCAAGACTTCTCTTGATTTGCATTGTTATTCTCCAATAGACTGTGAAACTTAGCAATTTCTTCCTCCATGCTTCTTGCTATTGGTGCATATACTACTATAAAGCATATATAAAATCACTTCTCTTTCAGCTTAACTAGAAGAATTCTGTCATTAAGTTTATCTAGTGTATACTAGAACACATTTCTCCATGAATTGGTCTAATATGAGTCTGTTATACTACTTTAATCAAGATCTTTTTCGGATTCACATTTCACTAGATATGTTAGCCGGATGTGAGCACTAAAAAAGCAAATCCCAAAATAAAAAAAAGTTGTCTTCTCATCAAGATTTCTTTTGTCTTTTGATAGGTATTCTTTACAAAATATCATTGGACTAGAACCATTAAAGCAGTATGTCCAAGTTCATAAAGTTTTTAGAGTCAAAGACAGGCTACATTTTTTTATCAATAGAAAATTATGAAACAATCAAAAACAAACTGAAATTTAATGAATGAAATTACATCGTATATGTTAAAGTCAAACTCTATTTTTCTTCATCTCTACCAATTTTGACTTGCATTTGGTTTCTTCAAAATATTTTCACTCAATGTAATTGCTTAATTTCATTCTGTATTGTTTTGAGGATTTTACAAACACCAGATTGTAAAGAGAATGATTTTATTGTTGTTCTCATTATTATCACAAATCCTTCAAATTTACATTTTGTTACTTATACTATAATTGTCTTTATTGTTTCTTTTCTAGTCTACCAGATTTCAATGGATGAGCCTATATAAAGAATTCCATTTTGAAAAGTACACATATGTACAAATATTGCATCAGAAATATAGAAGCAAGCTTTTAATACAGTAAGTTGTGAGTCAGTCTGAGAACTTTTCAGCACAGCTCATATAAGAAAAAATATATTTATAGGTGTTTGGCAACCTGAAGTTTAACAGTTTAAAGATTCTGTCATGACTGTCAGATTTTGATGGGGGTCAGGTGAAGTGAATAATCATGGCATTTCTTTAGACAAACATTTTCTGACAATTTCCATTCTAGTTTTTCCATTCAGCTTTACAAACACAGATTTAGTTACAGAATATCAGATGCCCCGGAGTCTGTCTTCTGGCTAAAATTATCATATATTCCCACGTTGTGGTTCACCTAAGGCAAAAACCACTATTTGTAATGTTGATTTTCAAAGTAGACAGGTTGAATGATTTATTTCTTATGGATTATCAACCCTTTTTGGGTTATATAAAGCCAAAACATTTTCTGATTGTAAGAATAATTCTTTTTTTTTAAAGAACAATTTTTCAGATATAAATCCTATTCTTTAACCCACAGCTGGGGGGAGACAGATTCAAACCTTTTCCAAAGGTATTTGTGAATAAGAATTAACAAAACAGAATTTGAATTCAACTGATTTCTCATTCTTAGCTAGTCTCCATTACACCATCTGCACATCAATGCAAACAGAAATTTCCCATTTGGAAGACTGATGCAGCATAATATTCCAGTACTTTTCTCCCTACACAATTGATACTGTACCATACTTGATAACAGTTTAATGAATATCAATAGATTACATGCATTGTAGTCAATGAGTTTTGTTTTAAATTTTGCTGTTAATAGCAACAAAATTAAAGACCTTTAATAATGACTGTTATGGAGTTAACTATGAAACGTTCTTTTATCAAAGACATCTATGGAATTGTTAAATAATAGAATCATCCTTACATTTGAGCAATAATTACAAATCTCTTCATGCATATAGACAATAACTTCACAGGCTGTTACTCAGAGTTCAATCTTCATTTGGTGACTCACATTTAGTGACTTTTTTTTTGTTTGTTTTTTTTGTTACTATTGTTCATTCAATACAAGGCCAGGCCCAAGAACTACTCAAAGCAGAGGGAGTGTTACTAAATCAGGGTGTTCAGGAATAAGAGTTGCATATTATGTAACATGTAGGATGACATCAGTGTTGAAGAAGTTAAGATTGTACTGATCATGGAAGCATCCTTTAATGAGTCAGTTCAACAAACTGTTCTGGAGGAATTTCCTCCTTACAAATGGAATATGAAGGAAATGAGGATGAATTGACTCAGGATACATGGCATGGTGAGTCCTGGCTGTGAATGACTGGGGTGGTGGAATTAAGGAATGTAATTCACCTAAGCATCTACCATGAAAATAGCAACAGGAATCCTGATGAGTTCTCATATACTCAAAGAGGATCAATATCATGAATATCTGATGGCACAAAGGAGCTGTGATATAGCAAAACAGTACTGCATGTGAATAACATAATTTAGACCCTTGAAATTTTATTTAAATTGAGTACTGATGGGTATTATGCTAATTCTATAAACAACAAGCATCTGTGTTAATGCAAAGCTATTCAGTAAAATGAATTGGAGCGTGCCAGCTGATTGGCATTTGATTCCATTCCTAAGAACAATATGCTGGATTTAGTTGTTTCTCTTTGTCACATGAGGATAGCTCAGTGGTAGGTAGAAACTGAGAGAGACATAAAATTTTTACGAAAAAAAAAGCTGTCAATTTCAGGCAATGGATGTCTAGTTCACTGAGGAGCTGTGATACAGCAAAAAAAACTACTGAATCAAAAATGACATTTTATAAACAAGCAAACAAATATATATATATATATATATATATATATATACATACACACACACAAATATACATAAATATATATATATATATATATATATATATATATATATATATAGACAAATATACATAAAATTATTATTATTTTTTTTTTTAAGCGTTTCACCCCAAGCAAGGCGAGAAGCCACTAGGACGCAAGGGGTTACAGAAAATTTGGAGCAAGATCAGATAGGAGTGATAGAAGAAAGGATGAGGAGAAGGGTAATGGATAGATCAAGGCAACTGGAGATGTCGATTGACATTACATTTGAATAGCTGGAGATCATAGCTCTCAGGGAAACTGGAATAGGGAAGGGAGTTCCACAGGCGAGAGGTGCGAGACATGAAGCTATTGGAGTAGAAGAGACAGCTACATTTAGGAGTTTCGACAGTGAAAGGGTGAGAGCGGGATGCCAGCCTTGTAGGGCGCTTGAACTCATTAAGTCTGGGTACCAGCGAATGCAGCTCCTCGGAACAATTGCCATGAAAGTATTTGTAAAACAGATAGAGAGAGGCGATGGCACATCTGTGAGGATGTGACTGTAGACGAGATGCCAGAGCAGGGCCAATTATGTTGCATATCCGCCTCTGGAGCCTATCAAGAACTCCGAGGCAAACAGAAGGGGCTCCAGACCATATATAGCAGCAATACTCCATGCAAGGTTGAATTGTTGATTTGTAGATCTGGAGGATCGATTCCGGGGAGAAAAATTTCCTGGTGCGGCACAGGGAGCCAACTTTCCTTGCGGTGGATGAAGCAATTGACTCAATGTATTTGTTCCATCTCAGGTCAGCAGTCAACGCGAGACCGAGCAGCTGCAGAGAGGTGCTATCGAGAAGTTGAGCGTCAGATGTTCTAATGGAGGGAAGGGAAGGATCTCTGTGGTGATTAATAGAGAGCAGTTTTGTTTTTGAAGCATTAAAGTTGACCAGCCAATTCCTGCCCCAGTTCACAACCGATTGGAGGTCCTTTTCGAGACGCACGGCCAGGTTAGTTTTGTCAG
>CAHIKZ030001348.1:380000-490000 GCA_903632075.3 Acanthosepion pharaonis
ATATTAATAAATTTTTTTTTTTCTATTTAACCGTTTTGCAATTATGTTGAAAACCGTACATGACTGAATGCTAGAAAATTTCTTCACAGATGAAGAAGGGACTTCAAGCAATAGAACTCACAAATATTGTGAACACTATGAACAGAGCATTTGAGAAAATTACAAAGTTTTTTTACAAAAAAAAAAAAACTTCAAGGGAATTTCAAACTAAACCCTTTATTTTAACAATGGTAGAATATTCTCATTCCACTGTCTGTATTCAGGAACATCTTTTCTTTCTTTTAGTATAGCTCAATTGCTTGTCCTATTTCCACTGTGTCCAAGTTCCTAGTACCTGATTTAACTCAATCACTATGTCACCAAATTCCTGAGTTAATGCTTTAATCTACAAAACTATTGTCCTGTGAATGCTGGAAGGTACAATCACCAAAATGTGATAATCTCAACAAAGATGAAGATATTAATCAAAATTTAAATAATGATGACTCCTCACCCAACAAATCCACATAAAAACTAAATACACATTTGCTAATAATCAGAAAAAAGACAGCTGAAATTTTATGGACACATAATGATGAAAGAAGGAATGGAGAATTTAACATGCACAATATGAAAAGAAGGCCATAAGAACAGCGGAAACAGTAATCTAATTAGTAAGCTTAGTAAATGGATAGCAGAGCAGGTATAACAAAGTCAAAGAGCAAGAAAATAAAAGAAATTGTGGAGAGCTGTGATCCCGAATGGAAACTGCATATAGAAAGAATAGTCATATTGGCATTTGATAGCAGATTAGTATCAGCAAGTCAAATATACAGAACTAATTTTTACTGTGAAATGTAAGCTATTACCAATCTTATATTTCTAAATTCTATATTACCTCCAAATGCTATTACTGCAAGTACCAATACCATTAATATGGTACTTCTGCAATTGACAGATCTGTTCATGAGACGGAGATTTCATTTTTTCATTGTGTTTTTGATATGAAAATTGTCTGCCTCAAGTTTAGTATTTCAGCCAAGTTATGTTCGAGATTCAGTGGAAGAATGTTAAGCTAAACCTGTATCCGTAATAAGAAAAATGGAACATAGAATCTACATGTAATATTTAAGTTTCCAGAAAACAGTCATTTAAAGATATAAAAATGAATGAATTATGCATTATTTTATTGCTTCTTAGCTTTGCATTGTTTGTTTTGTCAAAGAATCTGCAATTAAAAGTGCTATCAAGTTTAAAAGCTAAAATATCTGTAAGTAAAGCAGTGGACAGCATATAAGATTTTAAGTCTTAATGCCATATCTAATTTGCTTAGATTATTTTATAAGAATTATTTTCTGAAAAATTTAAGAAATTTGAAACCCAGTAGTACTGTCAGGTTATTGAAGTGGTAAATCTAATTTAACTATATAAATTGTCTCCACAAGACAAGAACAGGGAAGATGTCCATATTCAATTTGTTTGGCTACTTGTGGTATTATACTATGATACTGTACTCAAATTTCACACCAAACTGTCAAAGGAAGCCAGGTGCAGGGTTGACCTTAGTTTACTCCTGGTTGCTGAATGCAGGAGTACATGACCTCACACTTGTATTTGGTATTGCAAGCATGAGAATATTAAACAGATGGATATTTTTATAGAAAAAAGGGGATGCAGGTTCAATTTCTGCTGGAGAACACATTTAACCTTATTAAGATTTCCTGAATGTGTGGGTTGATAGATTTAAGACACTGTTTAAAATAAAAATGTAGGTTCCTGTAGATATTTGACACAAGGACATACTTTTAAGAGTAGTGGCAGATTGTTCTCATTCCCAAAGTTGCAAGAGATCAGTGCATTATCTCTCCTTTCAAATACTTAACAAATGTCAAGTTTTCAAAAATAATTTCAGGTAAGTATAATTATGATATTTTTGGTTCTTTAAAGATAGCCACTCTCAATTTATTACCCTGATCATCATTTTATCTTTTATTAGACATTATTTGGGATTTTCCTACCAACTGTCACTCAGGAGAAAAATGAATTTAAAAATTACTGTAAAACTTTAGTATTCTTCCTAATTTCACTAAAACTGTTTAAATAATTTCACTTATTCTTTAGACTTCCAGTCTATTTCCAAGTAGTTTTATGACTGTTAGTTATATTTTGTAGTATGATTTGCAAAACGTTCTTATTTCTTAAGCAAGGGTTTAATATTTTCCATCTTTTCACATTCTTTCACTTTATTGTCTGCTTTCATATTGGATATGGCACAGTTACCCACAATCTGATGGACTTTCTGGTTTTTGTTTACATGGATTAAATCTGGTCTTTTTCTGTTGATAGGAGGATTATTTTAATTCCAAAGTTGTCTTCATTTTCTTTTTTTGTCTATGACAGCGTTGTTTTTGCATTTATCCTATTCACTTACATGGTTAAATCTCAACTATTTTTTCTAATCATTTCACCCCAGGCAAGGCAATAAAACCACTTCTATATAAGTGAGTGTGTGAAAGAATATGAGAAAAAGAAAAACATTATTAAGGAGAGAAAAAGAATTAAGATAACAGTTGACATTGCATTTAAAGTTGACTTGGAAGCCAGAAGAGAGGTCCCCAAGTGAGAAGCTTGAGAGAAAAAAACTGTTAGCATACAACTAACAGTTACATCTAGCTATTTCAACTGTGAATTGATGAGACCCAGCTGATCTTAAATAAATTTATATCAATGGTTTTCAACTAGGGTTGAATTTTTAGGGTTTTACTATATGATCAGGACTACAGTGTAGTAGTCAAACTATTGTAATACAGACTAACTTTATGAAATATGGTTAAAAAAAAAAAAAAAAGGCTGTAAAATATTGATTTACAGGATTCTTAGTATTTTTAAACTCCTCATCGAATTTCTTGCATTCACTAATAATTTACATTTATATATCAGTCTTCACACAGCCAGATCAACAGAATGTTCAATATCAGGGAGTTGTCTTCCTTGTTTGTAACTCTTTATACAGAATCACTTAAAAACATCTCATTGGTGTAGCTTATTCTCAGTTCTAAAGACTTGAGTTAATTTGTTTGTTTTTTTATGAGATGAAGCCTTATTAACCAGTTGTAAAATTTTTCATATCTTAACTGATGGTTTCTCTTAAATAAATATGAAAAAACAACAAAAATGAAAGTACTTTTCAAAATAAAGTAAAAGGTTAAAAATATTTAATATCAGAAATTGTGACAGTACACTGCTGACATTCTGTTTTCAGCTGTCATATATATTTTTCTATCAAGAATATTTTCAGTAGATTCATTTGACTTTACACCTATAAACTGGTATCTAATATTTAAAGAAGTTTCTATCATTGTCAGTATGTTTTTCTACAAGTGCTTTCTCAGATGAACGGTTAAAAATGACTTTGAGCAAATGAAACCTGTAAGTCTCAGTAATCCTACAAACCTTTGTAGACACTGGTATTACAGAATCACAAAGAACTGTACCAAGTAAAAACCACATCACTTGAAGATTGAACAACAGTAAAAACTGAAATGGATAATACGTCTAACTGGAAGAGAAAATAATTACATCATCAATATGTTCACATTCCACACAACTTTAAACAAAAGGTTAAGAATGAAGCCTTATTGGAAAGAGTGATAACAGCTGCTGCACATTGAGAAATCTATTTTCCTGAAAAATTCTTTTAAGAGAAAGATTTTATAAGTTTCAACCAACAGTGGCACAGGCTGCTTGGTCAATGAATGTCAAATGTTTCCTTATAAGGAAATGGCTAATATTGCCATTATCTTTGCTGTTTATATGAAAAGGGAAAAGGGCTGCCTTTTGCGGTTTAAATTCATTTATCTTTTAAATAGTTAGTAACTATCTTCAATAACCCCGCAGTAGATTTTATACTTTTATGGTTGTCATAAGAAGCATATCTCAAGACCATGTTTATAACAAAGAACTAACCTATTTTGAGCAAAGTCCATAATATATTGAACCAAACTATTTTGAGAAAAATCTAAAAAAAACTGAACCCAACTATTGTAAAAAAAAAAAAAAAGGTCTCCAATAAATATGATGATTGATGATTTTAGCCATTCAGAAAAAACTCATCTTAACCAATTATTATCTACAGGAACCTATTAAAGCATTGGAAGCCAGTCTCAAAATAAACATGAAAAAAAATAACATATTTTTATCAAAGTCTACAAATAAATTGAGCTTACCTATTTTAAATAAATTCTACAATAAATATTGAAACAGCTTTATGGATTCAGACTATCCTTTTTCAAGCTGAAATGACAACAAAACCTCATTTTTTTTATAGAGCTCATTCCCAAATAACCAGAGTCATAAAGACAATACCATTTTCAACAAACTCTATAACAATTATACTGAGAGACACTCTCCAATTACCATTTTTTTTTTGAGAAACATAAAAATCCACACTGATCTGGCCATCTTGTCAACAACATAATATCTGCTGCTTTTTCAATATTTTTTCTTACACTCACCAGTAATGTTTCCAATCTATTTGATGATAATGTGAATATTTCTCTTCCCAAGCCTCACTGTAGTGACTATATCTTTCTGAAAGGAATATATATCTATTTGTTAAATACAAAACTTGGCAATGTGTAGAGAGCAATTTATTTGACCTTACATGTGTAATATATATATATATATATAAATAAGTGAAGAAATTTTTTTTTTTGGTGGGGGGATTTAGAGTAATCATATACAGTAATTCATCGAGCCCAGAATAATCTTCAACAGTATTCAGAAAGCACTGGACGGCCATTTCATTCTATTTGAGACTCCTCAGCAGTGAGCATTCACTACCGAGAATCGAACCCAGACTATTTTGATACAGCACAGGCATCAGTAGTGAAGAAGACACAAACTAGACTCAATATAGCGCTGCTACTCATTCAGTTTTGCAGTGATACTCATCCACGCATGCAGATAATCTCGGAGAAGCTGGTCAAAAAGAAGACATGGCTCTTGGGACACTGTTCAGTTGGTATGGCATTTGCATTGTATTAAAATGACCTGGGTTTGATTCTCGGTAGTGAATGCACTTCTGCTGATGGGTCCCAAATAGAACGAAATGGCCATCCACTGCTTTCTGTTGATTATTCTGGGCTCGATGAATTACTATATATATATATATATATATATATATATATATATATGTGTGTGTGTGTGTTCCATTGAATAATATTGACATATTGTATCTACTTATTTTTATACTGATCCTTTCCAGTTATCTAATCAGTGTCTTGATGTTAAATTGAAATTCATCAACAAAGTCTTTTCTAAGATCATCTTCACAATGCAGAAAAATACTTGTTCACAATGCCAATATACTATAGCACGAAAATAATAAACAAAAACTTAAAATTTTCGAGGTTCTATATCAAAATCAGCTAACCAATATTCAAAATAACTATAACAGAATATGTTCACATGTTTTTAATAACCACTATCACGATGGAATGCAGATTTCATCACAGTTACAATAAGTGTGCCTTCTACCCCTGAAGATACATTGGTTAAAAAAAACTATGGTACTTTCCCTGAGGATATATATATATATATATATATATATATATAATAGTTTTAAGTTATGCCATATTTATGGGTAAAGTTCTGAATATCAACAATAGAGCATATGTAAAGATAAAGTATATAACACTGAGGGCAACAACAGGTGGTGACAGTCTGGAGGGCAACAACAGGTGGTGACAGTCTGGAGGGCAACAACAGGTGGTGACAGTCTGGAGGGCAACAACAGGTGGTGACAGTCTGGAGGGCAACAACAGGTGGTGACAGTCTGATGCTTGAACACAATCTTCTGGCCATTTCTTGAAGATTGTGCTCAGTGTTGACTTTGGTGTTCACTTTTATATATACCTTATTACTATATATGCTATATTTAGTGGATACCTGTATCTGAGTAGATATCTCTATTTTTTTCTTCTCCTTTGTTTTAAGCAGTGAAATTAATGGCTACCGGCCTTGAACTTGAAAAGTCTTACTAAAGAAAATGGAGCCTGTATTCCCTTTTTTAATAATGGAAACAAATCTTAAGATATATAGGCCTTACCATTAGGCCACAAATGCTGTCATATCAAAGCAAGGATCAATTACCTTAACTTATGTAAAAATTGCACATCTCTTGTATCTATCTCACTTTTTTTTGTGCCCAAAATGTAAACAAAGTACCATATGTAATCACGATCCAATTCATTAGACCTGCAAATTCAAAAGGAAATCAGAAAATATTTTCAGATTTCTTTTTCAATTTGTAGGTTTGATGAATTGGATCATGATTACGATTCCAATGTAATAAAATATAATCATGGAATGTTAGTATTTGAGGCTTTTATATTATATATATATGTGTGTGTGTGTGTGTGTGTGTGTGTGAATAAGTACAGAGGGTCTAAAGACTGACATCCACACTTGTTACATTGATATAACTTAATTATGTTTTCACTTTATTTAATCAAAAAGGAGTTTTAGCATTCAGAATCACAATATTGTCATCAATCAGTTGACGATTTTAATCATCATAATTATAAAACCTTTCCATCAAATTATTTTGTTCATCATCCTTGCATAAACTGTTTAAATCACAAAATTTAGGCCAATTCACTCCCCAGCTTTCTTTGGACGTCACATCTGAAAATTATATGGGAATTTCTTTTTTGATAACTTAATGAGAAAAGAGATATAGCTGCACTTGTGATTTTTATGAAGAAAGAAAAATAAAAACACAGAAAAAAAAAACAAAGAAACTGAGACAAAAATAAAAGAAAGCATTTTGGATAATTTAAGAAAAATGTCAGAACTTCAGCTGTCAGCTGATACCTGGAAAAAAAAAAAATAAAAAATAAAAAAACAGAAAAAAGAAAAAAATGATAATGTTAAAAAAATTACAATTTCTCATTTCCATCCACCCCCACTATTTTTTTTTGAAGAGGATTTGGTTTGGTGCACATTAATAATAAAAGTCTTTGGATCTCATTTCACTATAGCAGTTAAGTCTATAAAACTGGTCCTATGCATGTTGGTTACCCTTGAATGTAGATTCTCAGTACATTGTTAGTGCCTCCTCTTTAAACATAATTGTCTCAGACAGACTTCTCTACTGACCAGCTTTATTGTATGAAAATTCCAGAAATAAATAACTTCTCCATCTGATTCTAATCAAAGAATGCAGTTACAGTTTGAAAATATTCAACTTTTTTTTTTTTTTAATTTCTCACAGACCAATACCATGCATACTTAATTATAGTGCAATTTTTATGATTCATTTTTTACACAAAAAAGGAGTTGCACTATACACAGGTAGTTGTTTTGAAGAGGTTAAAATTCATACAGTTTCAGTGACTGGTTCTGCAGAGGTATTTTTTTTTCAGGAGGGGTTAAAATTCATGCAAAAAATTCAGGGGTCACACGATATGTTAAGTTAGCTTATAGATAAATATGTTACTGTAATTATTGTTTATCATTTTCATCATCTGAAGCAAGCAACATTTTTTTTCACTATCTTGTTCATGACAAGCAAGATTTTTTCTCTAAAAGAAAATTTTCAGACAACTAGCATTTTTTTTAAACAATATCATTTGATGAGTGAACCAGTCATAAAGCATAACAGTTGTTACATAGTGGAATTGAAGGTTTTGTCATCATTATCAATACAGTTTCATCACCCAATAATTTACACATTACCGCCAAAATCTGGATTGTTTAATAAACAAGAAATTGCTTGAAGCTGACATCAGATTTCTATTTGCACAAACAGAAAAGGATTTGCAAAACTCAAAAGGTCTTGTTCACTTACTTCTTTAATGAGTAAAAACAAATTTGTGTGTGTGTGTGTAAAAATTTCAGGAAGAGTATATCTGTAAAACGACAATATTAAAAAAGAAAAGGAAAACTTACCTTAGTTGACACATATTGTTCTCTCAGTAACTTTATCAAAGCAAATGATAAAGTGCCTCAGAGGACAAAACCCATTTTCCTTTTGTCATATATATATATATATATATATATATATATATTATAGTCTACTAGAGTGGCTAGCCAATCTTAGGCACATTTGTGTTTATTCAACACCCACAGAGCCCACCTGTGATTTATACTATACTGAGCAGACCTTAGTTAAATTTTCTGGGAAGGAACGTGTCATCTAGCGTGATCAACAATTTGTACAAAGCCAGCACTATTCAAGCCCTCGGCCACAAGGACTTGTGACTTTGTGCTAGCAAAGCTATCAACAGCACCCAAGGATTTCGTCTACCCAATTTCACTCACCTGTGGTATGGTTTTCAGGCACTTTCCAAAGGCGTCACACGCTGTGAGCAACCCCTCCAGTCTGATAACATCAGGAAGGAAACTTCCTGACCAATCAACCATAGTGAGATTCAAACCAAGGTCTCATGGTCAGAAAGCAAACATTCTAACCACTCAAACACATGCCCATTATTATATATATATATATATATATATATATATATATATATATATATTCTTATCCCTAAAACTATTAAAATTATATCCACACAACAGAACTTATTGACTACTTTTGTCAAACAGTCTTTTTTTGCATAAGAAAACCAGTAGCAAGAATCCAGTGGAACCCCCATCCTATTCCCACTAGTCTCATCTCTTCTTGATTGACCCATAAGGTTGGTCAGGTAATACCAACCTTATGGGTCATTCTTTTCCCTCCTTGGTTAGGGGTCGGTGTTGTCTCGAAAGGTTTGATTCAGGTTTTCCAATACTGTAAGATTTGGTGATTGATGGCAAAGTCTAGTGGTTGTTGTGTACTGCAGTTAAGAATTAATAATTCTTAACTTATGGTCATACTAACTTTTGCCTCTAAGGACAACGTCTCGAATCAGGACTGGAATAATATCACCTTCAATAACATGCACAACACTGCTGATAACAAGTTTATTGAATATAAAGAATTGTTTTGTTTTTTTTTAGTAAAATTTTGCCATCAATGCTGGATGGTGATTTGAGAAATCTAGGAATTTCTACAAAATAGTGGAAGTGGTGTTAATGGCTATGAATATCTGTGGGTTTTTGCTCCAGCCACCAAAAATGCAAGTGTGTTCTTGTGAAGCAGCAGAAGTGAATCCCCGATGAAATTCCTTGTAGGTCCCAATTATCCATGTGTATCTTGGGCCATTCTTCATTTATATGGAAGATTTCCTACTAAAATTTCACATTGATATATCTAATTTTTGCACCCTGACCACCTTAATCTTAGGTGATCTATTAATAAGTACATGGCATTCTCTTTGTATTTAGAATTTTTGATCATTTCTTTCTGTAAAGATAATAATGTTTTGGGACAGACAACATCAATATGAACAAACTCCAAATTTGGGAATTAGGCATAACCCAGATACCTTCTTTGATAAAAAGAATTTATGTCATTCTTTTCTGTTGGAATATATGTGTTTTTGACAGATAGTATGAATGTAAACAAACCCTAATTTTAGGATTTAGGCACAATCCAAATGGCTTCTTTGCTTAAAAGAAATTGGGTCACTCTTTTTTTGTAAGAATATACACATTTTGAATGGATAATATGTATGTAAACAAAACCTTGAATTTAATTTCTCATGACAACAAATTAATCATGGGTGGGGGGTGGATAGGGTGGAGAACCTTGGTTTTGCTCAATTTTACTGAATATTGGATAGTTAAACTTAGCTTCAATTCTCTTTCAAACCATCCTTAAATTGATTTTATTGTTTAAAACAGATTTCTTAGCTTTTATAAAGCAATTGGCTCAAGCCAGTCTCAGAGATTAATGCTACTGCAATGAGTTTTATTTTTCATGGGTGCCCCAGACTTGTAACTTTGCGTTATACTAAGCTTAGCTTAGTGGAACTCAAGGCCTGATTGGTGAGTTTGTTACATATTTTTCATTGGTGCAAGCAGTTGGTGTGCAAGCCAAGTTAAACGTCAAGACACTGAATGCTCATTTTCAAGCCCTCTCCAATTCAAAGATTACTGCAATATCATCTTCCAATTTTATTATTCCCTTTCATACTGTTATTCAGCCTCTTGCCAGACTGAGCTCAAATATATCTGGTTAAAATGAAATGAGAATTTCTTTTTGTTCAATTTTACTTCATTGCATTTTTATCATTGCACTGTCTTGAACTGTGATATTAAGTGATTTTAACCATATAATATCAAGCAACTGATGTAGTCAGGGATATTCATTTCGTATTCAATTACACGGTAAATTTCTGTTTGTAAGCATCTACATTTATTTGCACTTCTGAAATTCAATATACTCTGTCTTATATACAAAGTTTAATTAATGATAAGGAAAAGATTAAAAAAAGAAAAGAAAAATGAAGTGGAATCCAGACAACATTTATGAAATGGCGCATCCCCAAGACTTGTCAATTTATTTCAAAACATTTCCCTATTTCTGCTGATACATTCACAAGACATTGCATCAAGGGACTTTTAAATAAAAATGCAGAAGACAGGCAACAAAAATGTTTCTACAGAAGGACCCTGAGAAAATCATGGACTGAACATGTGAGCAATAGTAAAGTTTTAGAGAAAATGGAAACAAAAAGGATGCTTATATTTAACATCAGAATGAGAGAGGTGAAATATTTGTGTGCATCATGAGAAAAGAGGGATTGGAAAATTTTATACTCACAGGACATACTGAAGGCAAGAGGGACAAAAGAAAGAAGTCAGTAACCTATCTAATGAGAGTATGTAAATGGATGGCAGAAGAGAAATTAGGAGAAATAATAAAAAAAAAAGATCAAAACTTACTTGTTAACTGAAAAATAATTAAGAGGAGAATGAAACTTTGGAAAGAATCAAGGGTAAATGAAAATGGTATGAATAAAAAACATATTCATGAAGGGAATGTGAAAAGTTGAGATTATAAAAATTTAATCTTATAAAAATATTTAACTCATCCACAAAGAAAAAGAAAAGTTAGAGGTGAAAGCACATAAATACCAAATTTTTGTATTCCAGAAATTGAGATGTTTTACAAAAATTGTTTCTTCTTTTTTTTTAGTCCAGTTTCTTCCTCTGAAGACAGTTTTCATATGACAGGAAACAGACTGGACCCAGGATGATTTTTTTTATGACTCCTCTTACTACTTCAACAAACTGTTATGAGGACTAACAGCTTAATATATTGTACTTTTATTTGTATCTAGTGCACGGACATTGTAGTAGACACATGAATATATAAATATATTTAGCAGAAAAATGTTCAGCTTTATTTGAATAGTATATCATTTCTAATCACTTAACTATAAAAGCTGAAATTTTGCAGATTAATCATCTGATATAGGTTTTAAATGCAGTGTAATTTTTATCTTTCTCCATAAATTGTAATTAAATTTTATATTGGTATCCACTCAGTAGGGATATTTAATAATTTTCTAGAGGTTTTATTTTGCCTGAAACTGATTAATGGAATATGTTCTAATAATGTGTCCACTATAATTTGAATCGATTTTATGAAATATTAATTTACATAGATTTTTTAAATTCTTTTTCACAACCACTACAAGAGAAACATAAAAGTGAAAAAAAAAAAAAAAAATAAGGGGAAAATGCTCAGATTAAAGTACTCAGCATAGATTTACAGAATGTTTATCTTTATTCTAAATATATTAAAGTATCATATATACAACCACTGCTTTTCGTCAGATTTCAACATTTCTAAAATCAATTATTACTACAAACAACAATATTTTTTACTAAGTATCTTAAAAAACATTTCTGCCTTCATTAAGATAACCAAAACATTTAAGAATCAGAAAAGAATCAAAATTACACAAGATGAAAATCTGCCAAAGGAATAGAATTTTAAGGAAGTTTCTATGGAAGGCTTAGAGCTGTTAGCCTCAATTACTGGCCTTTGATTTGATCTATGTGTTTATTGAATCATATGCTATTTAAAAATCAACACCATCATGAACTCTTACGTTAAATGCAGATATCTTCACAAACGATTTAAAGTAACCATATTTTTTTTTAAAACTACATGTTTTTATGAGATTTTTTTTATCTAGAAAAAAACATAACTGTATTTTTGTGAAGATTTTCAAGTTAATAAAAGTCACTGAGATATTAAAATTTATCAGCCTCCTGGTGGTCATGTGTCATACTACAACTGTAAAAACTACAACACCATTTGTATTAAGATGATTTCTGCTTGAAAAAAAAGAAAAAAAAAAGATAAATTTTATTTCTGGTCTGGAAATTTTCATTTACATGCTTATATAGTAAAAAGATAAAAAATATGGTTTAGCAAACCTAATGGACACAAAGTAAGAGTGTAGCATTATAATTTATTATCCTTTTTTACTGAAAGCTTCATTTTTGAAATTTTCAAAAAATTTCATATTCTAAAAGTATGGTTATCTTCATGAGAGGGTTTTAAATCTATCATGACAGATGACTGGATTTTAGAGATTTACTTTAGTTTTATTGGTTGTTGACTAATACCTTGTTATAGTGGAACACACCTATTCTATTGTTAATAGACTCTCCCACCTATAACAAGTAGGAGTAGTAGCAGTCGCTAAGTTGCTCAGCGAGTTGGTCAGTCAGTCGATGTCGGACAACCGTTAGTCAGATACTAAAAGTATCAGCGACCAACACTAGATTTCTCTGCATCATTAACTATTATATCAAGTTCCTAACGTTTTGTACGTCAAACCTATTTTAGGACCGACTTAGTGAAATACAAGCCTCCACTGTGAAACTACTCTACAACATACCTACACATGTTTTTAAAGCTAAAAAGAGGGCATAAATTACATCCTTGAGTAAAATGCAGCCCTGGGGTAGAGTAGTTTTCACAATATGAAAGAATGGAAATGGCTGGTTAGCCATTGTGTATTTCTTCTAATTTTCATTTCAAATTTTTTTTTTTAAGTTACCTGTTTGTATTTGCAGTCTTGCTGTTTCAAATAGTTTTTTTAAGCTGAATAAAAATTTCTGAAAACATACTTGTGTATAATATGACACACTTTTAATTTTCATTCAAAATTTCTTATATCATACATGAGAAAATACGGTAACTATTACAAGAAAATATTTTTCATATTACTGCACATAATTAAGTATCATTTCATTAATTTAATTATTCCTTTAGAAATTTGAACTTAAACTAAACATGTGCAAAATGCTCGCATAAAATCAAGCAAAAGTTTGATTTTAATTTATACCAGCTATCATATACATGCTTCTTTAAAATATTATAGAAAAAAGAAAATGAAGTCAGAATATAGAATTTATTTCTCTTCAGATGAAAGATTACTTTCATTGAGATTTATTGTATTTTTCACACTGTTTTCATTGTATCAGATAAAAATGAAAAAAAATCAAACTTTTTGATGTGGGCACATGAAACAAATCTTATCCATTGTATGTTACCAACTATATATAAAAAAACAAACAAAAAATACCTCCACTTAAATCTATAGCATCTATCAATTTTTAGCTGAAATTTTTGTTCCTGCTTACAAGGGTATATTCTAATTAGACCTAGTTTTGAGTAACCACAGTTTTTACTTTGTTGAGTTCCTCCTCATTCCTGTGGTAAAACTTAACCTATTGCAAGAACATTGGTTTTAGATTTAAAGTTACACACACCAAATAAAATTGCTGAATTTATTCCACTAAACATTACCATTATTCTGAAATGAAAATATCTAGGAAGTGTTTTAACAGAGGATAGAAAATGTGATACCAAAATCGGATGGTGCATTGGAATAGTAAAAGATGCCTTCCAAAAATTAAGCAAAGAGTTAAGAAAGGAAAATTTTGTTAGAAACAAAGAAAAGAGTAATGAACTGTTTTATAATATCAGTACTCCTATATGGCAATCTTCTCACAAATAAAGAAGAAAACTTGAGGCAGCAGAAATGTGGTTCTACAGAAGGATGTTGAGAATATCATGAACTAAACATGTGAGCAATGATGAGTTTTTAAGGAAAATGGATACAAAAAGGACAGAAAGCAATAGTTGATATTTCTAGGGTACATCATGAAGAAAGAGGGTTTAAAAAATTTGATACTCACAACACATACTGAAGGCAAGTGGAACAGAAGAAAAGAGTAAATTTTTTTTCAGAATAGTAAAAAGACAAACATTTCTAAGAGCTACAAAGAATAGGAAGTCATGGAGAGCCATGATCGCCTACATCATGAAGAGACATGGTATATAGAAGAAATTTGATTCAGTTGGCAAGAGTCAATTATCTGTTATTTTAATAACACAATTCCAGAAAATAATTAATCTGGGGTAACATTATTATTAATTAGTACAGGATATGATTTCTCTGTTATTCAGTCAACTCATAACTATTTGATGCCATTTCATTAACTGGTAAGCATCTTATGCATGCACCGACCTTAGTGTTACAGTTCAGTTTTCTTTCTTTTTCCCCAAATGACTGACCAAATAAAGTTCCCTAACAAACAGTAATTATTTTATTCCTCGCAATTTAAGTTTACAAATCTGGTATATTCAAAAATATTTATGATTGCTTTGAAATGACATGAAGTAAAAGAAATAATAATAAAAGTAATCATATATATAAACTGAAGTAGTTATGCTTGTTTTAAAAGGAAAACTTTAATGCAGAAATAAAATTCAAAGTAAAAAAAAAAGTATAATCATTCAACTGACCTATTTTCATAAAATATCTTCTTTTTCTTTTTATGAAATTCATTTTGAATCCTGTTGATGCAAAATGTATTTTACCGAATAATCAGATTTTAAAACTGACTCAGAAAGAGTATATCTAAAGTTTTAGAAGTTTAAAAGAGAAAAACTGATGAAAAAAAAAAAGACCAAAGACATTCCACCAAGTGTGCGTAATATTGGAAATAGTCACAAGACACTTGAAAATGAGGAAAAATGGTGATGTGGAGATTTGCGGGGAGAAAAATAGAAAAATATATGAATAATGTACAGAAACAACAGCATCAGAGAAGAAGATAATGATAAAACAATTGAAATGGAGGCTGAATTTATCTTAATTGAGAGACACATCACATATTTGTGCTGGTCAGTGAGAGAAGCCAATGATAAACAAAAAAGCTGAGCATAGAAACAGCAATAACAGACAAAATATGACAATGAGAGACATAATGAAATAATTGTTTAAAATTTATTTTAAATAATCATCACAATACTTTTATAGAAAACAAATGAACATTTACATTTTTCTTAAAGAGTTAAAAATGTTTTTTTTATTAATGAATAAGAGAAAAATAATTGTAAGGAATTTAAATAGTTGTTACTGAAACAGATCTGACCTCTGTCCTATAATAGTCATTACATTTCATACACTAAATGTTACACTTATGGGACAGAGGTAATATTATTTTTAAATTTACTTAATGACTTGCAGGTAACAGATGTTTGGGTAGTATAACAGTTATTGATTCAGAAAGTGGAATTGAAATGCAAATTCATGCCTTTGGAAAAGACATGACTCCATCTTCTTCTACCTCTGGGCTAAGCAGCAAGGCAGAATGTGCTCTCTTGTCTTTGGTAGCAGCCAGCCTAAGAAAAAGACAACTTTGAATACAAACCCTTGTAAATAATAAGGCAAACTGAGCTTTGGTAGGGCAACTAGTTTAGAAGAAAGACAATACTGAATTCACTATCAAAACTGAATAGTCCATTATTTATTAGGTAGAAGCAGAGCGTAATGTATCTGCTAACTAAGAAACAAGTAGAATTATGATATAATTTAATCTTGTTTCTTTAAGATATATTTTATGGGGCCAGATCATTCAGCTATTAAATAAAAATGTTTTGCATCTTATCTGTGATAAGTTTATTTATTACTAAATAAAAAAAAGACTGATGTGAACATTGTCTAAGTGAGCTAATGCCATAATTTTGGGCAGGGGTAGTAGATCAGTGGTACCCGTTGTTATTATCATTATTGTTCTAAGGTAAATGCTTGCAATCATTTATTTTATCTATGAAAGTGTGAACAGTTTAAGTAGACAAAGAACTTACATTTCAACTCTGGGCAAATTGTATACATCATTTCTGTACCTTTTTGCTTATCAAGATAACAATAGAAATGTAAAGATAAGTGAATGTGATAGATAAAAGTTACTTTTTTTTATACATTTATGTTTGTCTGAAACATTCATCAGGGAGAAAATACTTGTAGTAAACGGTTTATTAATATATTTTTACAGATCTGTCGAAAAGTGGTAATAATGAACCTTCAATCTGTCACACAACTTTCATTACACTTTTTTGATAATAATTGTTCCATTTTGTTATGTCTTCTGTAAATATCATGTCACTTCAAGATTTTGGCTCTCCACAGATGCCTTTTATTTGTTATGCAAGAACTGCTACAACTTCTTCGGAAAAGATATTTGAGTGGTTTCCTATTGACTTCTACACAGTTTGAGATCCAAAGTTTTCCTTCTCTTAGACTGGTTGTCATTCAATGCTGGAGAGTGCAGTCTTTCCCACTATTTCAGCCATAACCAAAGAGAAAAATAAACTTATGCCTTTCCCAAAGGCATTAGTGCAAAAGGCCAGAATTTGACATCAGCATGTCAACATCATTTTCTGTGCTGGTAACCATAAGCTACCCACACAACCTTATTTTTATTATTAGTTGTTAGTTTCTTATGGTGTTTAATTCAGAAATTAAACATATTTATAAACCTATTTATGACAGGTATGTATATACAGGACAAACAGTATTCAAGACTATCTGAAGCTTTAGATATCTGCTGAGGAGGAGGAGGAGGGAATCTCTTAAAACCTATCCACAGTAGATAAGTGGGGACCAATGTACATTGATTAAAAAGAAATATAAAATTGACAGTGTGATATTCACAAAAATGGAGTTTAATAGATACATGCTCTAAGCAAAACAAAGACATATATAGGTGGGAAGCTGATACATATAACCATCTTTGGTAATATATTTTTAAAAGTTAGTTTGAGAAAAGTATCTTAGCAGAAAATAGTGTCTGTATTAGAATAGAATTTTCTCACTTCTTTGTATTATATTACATTGTTATAATTGTTTTATTTTATTATTAGTAATTTACTCATTTTTTACTTTGCTTCATTGTGGGGATATGAAACATCAACCTCATTTAAAGTGAATGAAACATACAACATATATGAAAAGTTCAAATAAAACACAAATATCTTTGTATAAAAACACTTGCATATATAGATAAATAATATTATTTGATAATTAGTAGGGATAAATCCCAAGACTGCTCAATGTAAGAACAGAGAAAATATAATAACGATGAAAGTGGAGTTGTTAGAAATCCATAGATAATAATTTATTTCATGGGAGCAGACGTCCATCTGTTCAGACCAAAAAATTTTACAACAAAAAATGGATTTTAAATTTATCTGAAAACAGAAAAAAGAAGAAAAACTGGTAGAAGATAGAGAAAAAAGAAAAGTGTTTCAAAAATAAGAGGGGAAGACAGATGTAAAAATAAGTTTTTTTTATGGGGAAAGGGGAAAAGAGAGAGAGATATAGATATGAGGAGGAAAGAGAGTGTAAGAGAGAGAAAGAAAAGGTTTAAGCAGACAGTTAACAGTTAACCCAGACATGACAAATAAAAAAGAGGGAATATATTCAAAAAGGAACATATTCAAGATATATTAAGATGTCTATTCAATTCATGCAGTGGAACAATGTCATCAATCATAATCACTAGAATTTTTAAAAAAAGTTGATAATAATGAAAATAATAATAATAATAAATATTAATATTTTTTTTAAAAAGAAAAACCTTTTAATATAAAAATTTAGATTAAATAAATAAATAAAGTGATAATTAAAGGACCATTTTAACTAACTAAAAACATAACATTATGAAGATTTAAATATATATATAAAATACACATTGATATAAATATATATCTAAAAATATACGTATACATACATAAGCACAAAAGCACATGCATACACATATATCTGCATACACATATACGAAAACACTTGAAGACAAGTTGACTTGGTTGGTTCAAAAATTCATCAGTCTTTCGATATTTAATTAATATAATTTTCTTTTTGATGCAAAGATTGCATCTGTCTCTGAAGTTGTTGGGAGTCTGAGATTTACAAATGATACTCCATTTTATTTGTGTGGTGAAACCTCCATCTTTTAGATTCAAGTAATGTTTAAACAGAGCAATCTGATATTTTCCTTCGGAAAAATAGTAGCTTCATATACTACATTTTCTGAGGTATAAATACCCTCAACTGGGCAGTCAGTTGAATATGTTCCTTTTTGAATATATTCACTCTTTTATACTCATCATGTCCAGGGAAAGAGAAGCATATTCTAAGTCAACCTGTCGACTGACTACTTAACCCTTTTCTTTTCCTCTAGCAGTTCTGGCTTCATTTGTTCATGTGTTTTAATTAATGTCTTTTAATTCATCATAGTTGTGAGTATCCAGAATGTTGCTAGGTATTCTTGCCACTATTTTCTGGAGGTAGAGACACAATAACATTATAAAATTTGGTGATTTATAGTTGTATTTGAATAGAATTGAAAATAATTGTGAAAAATTAAAATCTTCAGACACACTGGGTTGTAGATTAATATTTTTTTTATTTTTATTATTATATTATTTTTTTGAACAATAAAAAATTTAGATTCCTCGACTAGTTTCGATTAATATTCCAAAATGGCCATCATCAGGGAGAAAAATATTTCTGCTTGCTGGTAGCAGTAAACTACAGAAATGAATGTCTTGATGGAGAAAATGAACTTTTGTCTGTAGTTTTCATTTGTTTTTTTTTTTTTTATATTTTTTAACATGAATCTTTTAACATTCCTTGTGTTGGTCAAACAGTCTCTTTTAAGTTGTTATTTGAGATAAGAGCTGGATGGATCTATGCTTCTCTGAATTCCTTTGGTCAGTTTGACAGTTTTATTGGTCCTGGAGAGGGGATGTGTCTCTGTTTAGTGTTTGTGTGTGTGTTATTTGGTTCTTAGGGAGTGAGTGAGTATGATATGTGTAAGCGTGTGTATTGCTGTGGGTGTGTGTTATCATTTGGCTCATTAGGGAGTGAGTGAGTATGATGTGTGTAAGTGTGTATATTCGTGTGGGTGTGTGTATAAGTGTGAGGCCTCAACACCTCTGAAAGCATGTCTGTCTTGTGTGGGTGAGAAATGTGGGTAGGTTTTGATTTGTTGAGTTATATATTAGTATTATCTATATTGTTAAATTTATGGTTTAGCCCAGCTGGATATTGTGTTTTTAGATGTTGTATCCACTTATTTTCATGGAACTCTAAAATCTTTCTAATGTTATCTGCTCTGAACTTTTCTATTCTCTCAATTATAGTGAATTTGGCATGGGTTTTGAAATCATGTTTTTCCAGGCAGAAACGTTGTTCTACAGGTAATAATTTTTCATGGGGAGTTGACTTAATTCGATTGCGATAATTATTAATTCTGTAGTGAAAGGGCCATTCAGATTTTCCTACATATTGTTTCTAGCATAGTGTGCATTCTAGGAGGTAAATTATGTTATGACTTCTACAGTTAGAATCGTGGTAGATTTTGAAAGTAGATTTAGTGATTGAGCTAGTGAATGAATTCATGTGTTTAATATGGTTGCAACATAAACTTCTTTTTTTGTTGTTACATGGTTGGGAAAATCCTGTTTTTTTTGTTCTTAGTTTATTACGGATTACCTTGTCCCCTGAAATGTGGTTTACCTATATTTCTTTTAGGTTCTTAGGTCTACAATATGCAAGAAGGCTGGGTTCCTTAAACATTTTTTTTTTTAGGTCTGGTTTGAGATGTAGTATTTCCCAGCGACGTTTGATTATTTGGGATAGTGGAGGCAGAGTGGGGTTGAAAGTGGTTACTAGAGAGGAATGCAGCTAGATTTATTTTTAATCTTGTACATTAGGGTGTCTTCTCTAGGGTGGAAATTGCTTTATTTATTTGTTCCCTGATTAGGTGTTGTTTATAGCCATGTGTTGTGAATTGATGCTCCAGATTTTCAATGTGTTTATTTAATTCTTCATTGTTGGAACATATCCTTCTGAGTCTAAGTGCTTGTGAATAGGGAAGGTTCTCTTTGAGGTGTTTAGGGTGGGAAGATTTTAAAGTGTAGATAGTTGTGGGTGTCGGTGATTTTTGTGTAGTGTAAATATTTTTCCTTTTTTTCATCTATGTAAATGCGGGTGTCTAAAAATGTTACTTTTCTTGTGATTTTTTCATAGTCAAACTTAATTGAGTCGTGCACTGTGTTTAGGGTCATAAGGAATTGGGTAAGTTTGTCATCACTACCTGTGTATACAAAGAATATATCATCAATATATCTTGTATAGAATATGCAGTCACTAGCAATGATTGGATAGATATGGGTCTCCTCAAATTTTCCCATGAATATTGTAGCATATGATGGAGCTGCAATGGTGCCCATGGCACAACCTCTTATTTGAAGGTAGTGTATATTTCCATTGAATTGAAAGTATTCAAATAAGGACACGCTCCATGAGTTTTATGATAACTTCTGTGGGGGGGTCTTGTTTTTTCTTTTAGTAAGTGCATAAAATGAAGGGCGGTTAGCCCTTCGATGTGTTTAATGTTTGAATAGAGTGACCTAACGTCCATAGTCACTAGAATAGCATTCTCTGGAACTGTTTGTATGTGATTAATTTTGTTCAGTAGATCTGTTGTGTCTCTGATGTGATTTTAGTTTTACTTATTTAAAAAAGCGGTTGTATGTAATGGTCTATGTATTTGGAAATTTTTGTCGTGTGGCAGTTGAACGATGAAATAACCGGCCTTCCTGGGTTGTTGCTTTTGTGCATTTTTTGGAAGGAAATAGAAACAAGCAGGTGTAATGTTTGTGGGTGTAAGTGCTGTGCATGTTTCCTTGTCGATTAGATTGTTGCGATGCATTATATTTAGTGAGCTAGTTAATTTTTTTTTGGTATTCAGGAAGGGGATCTGTATATAAGCTTTTTATAGGTTTCTTTTTGTTGGCTAGCTGTTTGTTGGCCTATAATTTAATGTGTGTATATATATATATATATATATATATGTGTGTGTGTGTGTGTGTTGGAATTCATCAAATATCTGGTTATCAAAATGTTTTTTTTTTGTTGTAGTCACCAAATATGTTGTGCAGGATATGAAACATACGACAACATAAATATATGAAAAGTTTAGATAAACGCAAAAGTCATCATATAAATACACTTGCATAATTTTATATTCAAAATTCTTAATACGTGGTTAGCATGTGTATACTTGCAAAAGACTATATATCAAGAACAATATGAATTTTTGTACTTATTTGTCATGAGCCTAAAAGAGTTATATCTGTATTCACAAAGTATGAAAATCTAATACTATGCCCATTGATAAATAGAAGACCAATCATTAAATAGCTTGGCTTGTACAAAAGACAGATGACTCACAGTTAATAGGGCATCTTCAGAAGATATTGATGTCTGCAAATAGAATTTCTCCTCCAATAATTGAAAAAAAACAAAAAAACAACTAAAACAGATAATGTATTTCATGATTCCCATAGATTAAAACTTATCTTTTATTTGTTAACTGAAGTTTAATTACTACAACAAAAACCAAGATTACTTACATTATTTACATGCAGTCTATTGTCCTCATTCACATAGTAATTAGGTGTTCAATCCCTGTACTGAGCAGTGCAGATTTGAACGAGTAATAAGAATTAGATGAGATATCCCAAAACACTGTCCTTGTAATGAGAACAATCTACTTCCATAGATTAAATAAAGGGTTCTGTTCATAATTCCTTAAAGGTTACCTAGATTGACAAACACCTTACAAAGTCCTGAGGACACAATGGCCATAATTGTTGTGATAATAACAGAAATAAGGACAGTACTTCATATGTAAATAATAACTCCTCGTCTCAGAAATTAAAACAGAAGATCAGATAAATTAAGCTAATCAAAAAGAATCATGAAAATCTTAATTTTTACAAGAGCACAAAAGTAATCTTACAATAAATAGTAAGATAAATTATTAGTGAATGAAAAAACTGACCCCTTGATCACAAAGCTCATAAACCATTTGTGTTATACAAGCACCGTGTGCAGTGTCCCAGACAAGATAGCCAGATAAAGTACAATCTGTTTTTTAAATTTAGAGTTCTTCTGAATTGGTTGCCTTACTATGGCAAGAGTATCCAGTCTGATCTATTGTTTATTCCACAGCTAGATGATAGATTTATGCTGTTTCCAATTGTCTTAGTGTAAAATCTTATATCTACTAGATTGGTTGCCCTACTAAGGCTAAAGAACCCAGTCCACCTAGATATTTTACCTATGGCTGGAGGAAGAGGGATTCAGGCCTTATTTGACGTCATCATCATCAAGTGAATGAAATCATCTTGTTCAGAATTTGAACTCAGCCAGCTGATTCCACTATCTGCACTGATAACCTTTATATTAACTGTATATACTATTAGGCCATAAAAGAGGCAAAGACAGATACAATTTTGAAGCTTTTGACATTACTTGAAACTGTGAAAGCAACACAGATTTAACCATACAACTAACTGAGATGAGTACAAACAAGAAGCTTTCTGAATTAAGAATAGTAAAAGGAAGTGTCCAAATCTAGCCAGGAGGAAAGATCCAATTGCTGAAGACCAGGAAATGAAAATCAATTATTGTCATTTTAGCAAACCACAAAGTGAAATAAAAATAAAATGAAGAAAAGACACTGCTAGAGAACATTCATGCCAAATGTACAATGTCAGGTTTTATTACGAAAGTCAATGTTTTCTCAATAAAATTGGTATTAACTAAACAATGTTTTCAGGCTATACACATCTATATATGATAAATATACCATATGAATTTCAGTTTATAATATCTCTTTATTAAAAACTAGCCTAGAAGCCGCCCCTTGGGAGGTATTTTTTGGGGCATTTGCTTTTTACCTTCAGCATCCTATGTATGTAAAAGTTATAAGAATTTAGAAATAATAAAATTATTTTATCTTAATTCAACACCTAAATTCAGCATAATCTTTCTTCGTATACACAACTGATCTCCATAATTTGTTTACATTTATTTTGCATGCAATTTTTATTTTCTTTTAAAATCACCATTGTTCATGATCCCTTCACATAAAGTCACTCTTAAAAGAAATTAGGGAACTCGAACTATGTAATATTTTGAATACATCACAGTACATGTGTGTACTAGAAAAAGAAAATATATGAACAACGTATTGTGCCCTGCTTAAGTTTTAATTATGGTTTAATTAAACAATATCAATTGCAATTGTAATGAAAAGTGAAATTAAAGTTAAACCTTTAATAAAGAATTGTTTTTTAAACCTTTCACTCTGTTTGATATTTAAATTTAACTTTAAATGAGTTATGTAATTTTTAATCATGTGTAACTACAGTAGTTACTACCTGTTTATGATTCACTGAGATCGACAAATGGAGAGACACACGTACTGCACTTTATTTATATAGATATTTAAAATAATTTAGTTGTGTGAGATTTTATTATGCAACTTAAGTTGTGTGATTAGGTTGTTGATTGAATGATTGATTTTTATATATCAACCCTTGTTGCGTTATTAAATGTTAAATTTAGTATGAAGCACCAAGTGCATACTGAAGTCTTTACTCAACTGTAATGATCAACTAGACTATCCTGATTAACCAGTACCCTGTGAGTAGGTGCCAACTTACATTGTTCATTATACTGGAAACAAGCATATATATATATATATATATATATATATGTGTGTGTGTGTGTGAAAAGTGTGTGTATATAAATATATATATATATAATTATTTATATATTATATATTGGTACTTATTAGAAAGCGCTCAATATCAGAGATAGAGCTAACTAAATATATATATATATATATATATATATATATATATATATATATATATATATATAATAGTAAAGGTATTGATATATTTTCTTAATTTCATACCAAGTTTGCAGGTTGTAGGAAAGATATAACCTCAAAAGAGAAACAAGATATTGTAACTTTAAAGAGTAATGTATAATGTGTAGTATTTTGGATATTCAAAAGAAAAATTATCAGAGAGAGAGAAAAAAAAAGGAAACCAAAGACACTGGAAAGATATGAAAAAAATTACTGGCTTTAAAAAATCACCAAAACAGACTTGAGAAAAATTAAAAGCAAAAAAAATATTTCAAGAAGCTTGTGTTGCAAATTAAAACTGAAAGAACCAATATAGAAGATAAAGACTATTGGCTAAAGACATGAAAGCAACTAAACTATCTCCTTTAAGTAAATATCACAAGGAGAAATGTGCAAAGGAAGTAGAACATTGAAATGGATAAAAATTGACTTCTCGATGGACCAGATGGGCAAGAGGTTGGATCCATCATAGAAATATTTTGTGCTGGCAAAAAAAAAGGAAAGGGAATTTTAGGCAGCAAAATTATATACCCCTTCAAATATGATGATAGAATGAAGTTAAATATGGAGAATTTTGTAAATTTTTGAATAAGATGTTTTTTGAGTGTTAAAGGTTACAAACACAAAGCTTTAAACTAAAGAATGTATATTCATGCAAGACAAAGCTCCTTCAAACTCAGCAAAAGCTGAGTAATGTCCACCTTACCAAAAAATGTTTCAAAGACACCAAATTAATGTAATGGCAAATTCCCTTGCTTTTCAGCTATTAATCCAATAGAAAATTTGTCACCCATCATTAAAAGAGATGTATATAAGAACGCTTTTATTTAGTCCACTGGAGTAGATTGTTCTAGTTCTACATGTGATGCCTTTTCTACATATCTGTTTCAGTTATTTCCCTTTAGTAACTCAACTCTCCAATATTTTGTTAACCTCCACTGTGGTTGGGTATTGAACTCACAACTCTAGGTCACTGGATTACTTCAACCAACACTTTTATACACTGGGCTATATGTCCTTGGGAAAATCAGTGAATGAAGATAAGTATATCCTGAAAATGTTATCAATTGAATAAGAGCAATTTTATTGTGAAAATATTTACATATCAAAATGGAACATAGACACTGGAAAGTATGCAGTAAGTGAAAGTAAAGTCATTAATTGTAGACATCACTTCAGTTCTATTGCAGAACAAAATGTCTGAATGCAAAAAAAGACTCAATAATTGCAAATTCTGTTTTCTCTCTAACTGACTAACTATTCTGGCAAAAAGACTGTTCTTGCTAATGGGAATTCACCTTCCCAGATGTACTGATAGCATAATTGTTATCAGTACAAAATAATGCTAAAAGTCAGAAGACTAGAAAAGTTAAAATCAATGCATGAAAGAATGATGATGTTTATAAAATATCAAGAAGTTCATAATAAACCTGTAAAATAATACTTTATTTATAGACAGGACAGTGTTAATCAAATGTTTCTTTGATCTAGATCTTTATTTATTTATTTATAAAAAAACAAAATTATGCTTCAGATTTTTTGCATAATAAAACTTGTTGCAGAATGGAAAGAATTATCATTTAACAACTCCTGGTATTATTTGTCCCACAAACAATATTTTAGAGAATGATGCGAGTTCAGATAATAAGTGAATGGAATTTAAACAAACAACAATTAATAGCTGTATCAACAGACATGTTTAAAGAAAATTAAAACTGCAAATGAACTTCCTCATTGAAGTTATTGATAGTTCAACACCATTTTCAGTTGATGTCTCTGAATAAAAGGACACGGATATTATAAGCTGAGACTCATTGCACAATACATCAACAAAGTGTCAATGAAATCAGAGTGCCAATTTTACTTTTCTGAAAATTGACAGACTAATTCAGACTTTATTATGCAACTATTGTGATTTTCCTGAAAAGATTAAGATATTTAGAAGACAGATTGATTTACAGTTGAAATGTGTGCTACATGTAAACTGTAATTTCTCTGATCATAGTTTTTCCTCCCAGACTTCTCGCTTGTAATATTCTCTTACAGCCTCTCTTGCAAGACTAAGTGAAAAGATATCTTGCCAAAGTGTTCTTTGATGAAAAGTCTATATTCTAATAGTTTTGACTGCAAAGTCCCAATTCCCTAATGAAACACTAAAAATTCAATCCTAGTTGAGAACTACTGATATAAATTTATGAATTGAAGCCCAATATTAGCTTGATCTATTAATTTTATAGTTGAAATTGCTAGATGTAACCATCAGTTTTATGCTAACAGTTTCTTCTCCCACTTATTGTTTGTGGAACTATCTTCTGGCTTCTAGCTTTCCAGTCAACCTTGATCTTCAAAAATTTAAATGCAATGTCAATCACTATCTTCTGTCTTCTTAATTCCCGTTCTTTTATTACCCTCTCTTTTTAATGTTTTTTTTTCTGTTTTTCATATTCTTTCACAACCATTAACCCCTTTCATATTAATGGCTTTATTGTCATGCTTAAGTGAAATGATAAAAAAAAGTTATTTCTAATCATAGTACTGTAAATGTCTGAGTGTTTCAGAGTTGGAGAGACTTACTGTAACCTGATATTTGCTGGTAGTGACCATCTCCTTCTGGTACAAAGAAGCACTACAGAAACAACAGTCAACTGGGTCTCAGAGCAATGTCTGATACAACCATGAAATAAAAAAAAAATGTAAAATGGTGTATTGGCATAAATCATTTATCAAATTTGTTTATTCTGAATACATTGTTTTTTCATTTATTTTTTTTTGATAATATCTCCTGAAGAGAAACTTAGAAGAAAAGAAGAATGAAGCTAAAATACCAATTCTTCTGAAAGAAAAGGTATGAAAAAAAAAAAAAAAAATTAATAATAAATGGTTGAAAGCTTTTCATGTGGCTGTAGCAGAATTTTGCATGAATGAACAAAATGTAAAAAGATTGAGAATTTCCTGTCAAGCAGACTGTGGTGTTTGTAGAGTCTAAGAAATTATTCAGGAAGACATATTTTTATTTTAGATTTTATTTGGTGCTTTTGACGAGAAGGCTGACATCCACCCACTGGAAAATATAACCATAGGTCTGACAGGACAAAAAGCCAAAGAGAGAATCCTATAAGCAGAAGACTGATTATATGCAACTGAAATTGTCACAGTTTAACACAAGGAGCAAGATTTCCGAATTTCTGTGATGAGTTGTTATTTTTTTGTTATTACTACAGTTTCAGCCAAAGGGCACAACGACCTAAACATGATAGTAACAAAGATGAAGACATTAGTCTGACTGTAAATAATATCAATGAGATTCCCTACTTAACTCACTTAGCAAATAAAACCTATTTTGAATTAAAATGATTGAATAGCACATAATATGTAAGAATTTCATAATCATTACACATTTGGTAAAAAAAGTTGTAAACAAAATACTTCTAATCGACAACTGGTATGCATTGCATTTTCTTTAATGTTTATTAAAGATTATGTAAACAATAAATAAATTGTAGTGTTCACTTTCACATAAATGCTCTTAGGAAAAGCATAAATCTGTCTCTTCTCCTCCCCTCATCAGCTATGTGTTAAATAGCAATGTAGACTGGGCTCTCTATCCTTGGTGGAAAACCAATTTAAGATAAGAAAACTCTGAACAATAAACCCTGAGGAAAACAAATGGAAACCATTCCACTATTTTTTCCAGGAAGTTATGGTAATTTGAAGATAACAAAGAAAAGGAACCTGTGAAGAGTCATGAACTTGGCATAAATAGAGAAATAAAATTTGAAAATAAAATCAGTATCACATGTTTAAAGTATCTGAAGCATTAAGTTATACAACATTACAGTTTGCTACCAGAGAAATGATTCTAGCCAGCAAGATTACATTTGCTACCCAAGAAAAGATTCTAGCCAGCTTTGTTTAGGTGTAAAGTCAAATATTTATTGGATGTGTAGATGCAGAGTTGTGGGAACAAACAGCTTTCATATGAATATAGAACACATTCAATGAATACATAAGACAGAATAAGAGATGAAAGGAAGTAAAAATTATGAGGATAAGAGAGATAGATAACAACTGACCCTTGACATTAACACATTGACTGCCAGAAGTCAATTATGAAATCTGGCTTCAAACGCCAAGTTTATAATAACCAACTTAGGCAAAAAAATGTTATAATTTACAGCTTCAACTGAAGTCTTAACCTTGTTTTCATATTAAAAGTATCCCTGAGAATCAACTTGTTGGCACCCACAGATGAAAATGTATCAGAAAAGGCTAATGCATGGTTAGCAGGTTTTTTTATGATAGTAACTAACCATAAGTTATCTCATTGTCAGTCAGTGTGTTAAGATTGTTGTATAATTGGAAGCATCCATGCAGGAGCCTGTCCCACAAAGAAACAGTTCTAGGAAAAAGCTGGCCGAGTAGAAGTTCCTCCTCACGTTAGGAATACAGATTAGTGTAATTTGATTCCATCAAGGTAGCATGCCATGTCCTAGAAGAACTAGAGAATGGCACTCATCTGAACATTTGCAATGGAAATGGCAACAGAATAGTAAAAGGCTGTCAAAATTGCATCCATGGCAAAGATGACACTACGTTGATTGCCTACTTGTAAAGAAAATTTAAAGAACTTAGACAAGAAAGCAAAAAAAATCAAAAACAAAGGGCTACTTAACTATTTGGGAAGTAAATGTATTTGAAGGGTAGAAAGATGCCTTCCAATAGATAAGCAATGTAGTAAGAAACAGGAATATTTTGTCGGTGAATGCTGGACAATTTCCTCAGAGATGAAACAGAGACTTGATGCAATAGAAGGGTGGTTCTAGAGAAGGATGTTAACAATCATATCTTGTGGCCATTTGAGTTTCAAGGAAAATAGAAACAAAAAATGTGTATACTTAAAATAAGAAACAAATTTCTAGGACATATGAGAAAAAAGGGCATTGAGAATTTGACCCTTACAGGACATATTGAAAGTAAGTGGGGAAGAGGGAAGCAGTAAGTAACCTACCTAACAAGGTGGTGCAAAGGGATGGCAGAACAAGGAGTGGGAGGGCTGGTCAAAAGACAAATTTTAGTAAGAGCTACAAAGGACAGCTATTACTTATCCATAGAAATAAATTCAACCACCATTTTGATCTAAAGAATGTTACATTTATCAAAAAAAACAAAGTAGCTTACTTAGAAGGAAAATTCTCGAGAATGCCGCCATTGAATCTTATCAAAATATAAAAAAATATGCCTGTATTTATTCTAATATCTCCATTCTTGAAAAAATTACTACTTTCCCAAGTCAAGATACATGACTACAAAAATGTTAAAAAAATTAAAAAGAAGCAATTAAACCCATGACCTCATTTTATTCAAAATACATCACATAAATTAATCCAAAACTAAATTAATTTAAATATTAATATACACAAAAAATAAATTTCCCTAACATCATTTATTCACTTTCTTTTATTAGACATTGAATTGTATCACCTCCTGTCCCCCATAACTTGTCTGGCATTTCAGCTAATTTCATTAACAAGCATTCCTAAACTCAAAAAATTTTAAAGACCAATAATATTTTTGCTCTTGTATATAAATACTTGTTACAAAATGAAATCTTAGCATTTACTTTGATAAAATCCCAGAAGACAAAATGTGCCAACTAAAGTAAAGTTTTCCTTTAGTGTTTTATATATATATATATATATATATATATATATATATATATATATATATGAGGCATGGTGGAGTAATATATAATGGCTTGGATTGAGAAATCGAAGAGCTGAGTTCAAATTCCAATCGGGTCCATTACATTCACTTATGTGCTAATATCCTTGGAAAAGGTATGAATCCTCTTCTTCTCCCTCCAGCTATGGGTAAATAGCAGGACAGACTGGGTTCTATAGCCTTGGATAACAGCTGGTCTAGGAGATGGGCAACTCTGAATTCAAAACCTGAGGAGAGTCATTTGGGGACCTTGTGGCATGTAGTGCACAAGGACTCCTTCCACCCTTCACAAAGTGTGGATGGTTCTGCGCAAAACCTTCACCACTATAATCAAATCACTTGCTGGTGTCTGGCTTTAGACATCTACCCCCTCTACTTATGCAGCTGATAGTTTTATATAAGTTAGCCATCATCAAGGAGTGAAGTGTGCATGTTTGAAAAGTTTGATTATTATTAATCAAGGCTCTCCATATTGTATTCTATTTCACATAGAACCTTTCATTTTACAATGTTACCACTTTTTGTACATTGATTTTAAGATGACTAAGTTTGATTTATAAATTTAGCTTAAATGATTAACAACACAAAATCATGATAAAATAGAACAATTTTAACAATATAATGTAATAAAATAATGAAAGTTACATAACAGATCATTTTTGTCATAGAACATTCACCTTTTTATTTCAAAGGAAGAACTTTAAGCTTCTCCTTGCTAAATTGAAATTGCCAGTATCACTATTCTTGTGCTGTGGGATCATAATGAAGTAAAACTTCAGAATTGTTTACTTCTAAGTTTGAATAAATATAATTGAAATCATGAAAAGCAAAAACCTCAATAAAGGAGGGTTCGCTGCAAGAGAAATGTTAATTTAAGATTACTCAGTTTCTCATATGTAAAGCAAAAACAAAAAAAAATGATTAAAACTAAAAGGTTACTTGTAAATCCTTTTGAAGCAATGAAATACTTTTAACACTTTCGCTCTCATGATATACATTCTCTACAACATAAGAATAATGTTGACACATGTCAAATTGTTGCAATAAGGGAGGAAGATAGCCTCCCTAAATTATGACTGAAGATATTCTTTTGTAACCCTTGCATGTTTATGAATGTATAGAAAATGGCCTTTGAAGAGAAAGAGGACTCTCAGTGTTTGGTGGATGAAAGAGAAATACAAACATAAAAGTGCTGAATTGAAGGCCATCAGTAGAACCTTCTCTAAGTTGATCAAATTAGGTTACATAATTTATGAGTTGAATCCTACCAGAGTCTTGAGGAGTAGGACAAAGATGCTACCAGAGAAGTAGAAGCTAAAAATATACAGGGATAATGTGAAGAACAATAGCAAGAAAGTTGCAATCAATAAAAAAAATTGAATAACATCTAGTAAACATGCTTAATTGTTTGTTTTTTGTATTTTTTGTATATGATACGATTATTTGACTGATTACAAATTCTTTAAATTGAACCCATCACTTTTAAAATGAAATAGCCTATTTTCTATTTGAGTTGATGAATGGATATATGTCATGCATGTGTGTTAATATATTTATATACATATATATATATATATATATATATTACAATAAAAATAATTTAAATATCTGATCCATGTGCGACTTTTGGTTAATAAGTGCGACATTACTGTAATTATTGAACAATATAGTTCATGCCACTTTGACAGTAAAAAAATTTACCAGTAAAAACATTTGTTCATTACCATATTTGGTATGAATGCAAACACTTTAAAAAAAAGAAATTTAAAATCAAACTCAGCGTTGCTTTGGCGCGTTCAAAAACCAATATCTCATTTTCAATAGCATTTCGGATACAATACACATATATTTTCGATGTCCTCTTATTACTAAGAGAAAAAAACAAGAACAACATCTATTATATACCTGAAGATGTCTGTAGGAATAGACGAAAGCTTGTAGTAAAAATAACAACTAATACGGCAGAAATTTATATAAGCAAGGATCAATTCATTCATAATGGATCTGGAAGTTTTTGTGTACTATTTGAATTGTTTGCGAGATGGATGTCTCGCCATTTAAATCATTAACCTTTGCATTAGTTTTGTGTGAATAATTCATGTATGTATATATATATATATATATATATTACTTAGAATTTGCTATATTTATAAGGGAAGTGTGCCTAATATTGGATAGTGTGTGTGTGTGTGTGTATATATATATATATACACACACACACACAGAGGGTGTATGAACAATACTTTGGGGGTAGGTTCCTCACACCAAAACTGAGACAAAAGACCATACAAACAAATCCACAAATCCTTTGTTTTTGAGTTAGTAAGTTTAAAGAAAGTTTACGTTAGATGGCACCATGTTGCCATGTAGACGAGATTACATTTGTCATTCGTGTACATTTGTGGCTAGTCTGTCTTCAACATTTAACAGTTGTAGTATTGAGTTAAGTGAGAAGTGTTCCATTTCACAATGGCAGAATATTCATATTGTGAGCAGGCAGAGATGATTTTTACATATGGCCACATTTTTCCATATGGTAATGGATGCATGGCTGTATCAAATTGTATCAACCAACCTTTGCTGCTGTTTATCATCGCATTGCTGAGATAGCATAAACTATGGCTTGAGGATCGCCTGACCACGAAGAACACATTCTACATAGCTTTTTGGACATATATGAACATTTTACCTTGTTTTGGTGTCAGAAACGTCCCCTAAAGCTTGTAAAAGTATTTTTGATACACTCTGCATATATATGTGTGTGTGTGTGTGTGTGTATATATATATATATATATATATATATATATATATATATATATATATGGACACACACACATACATATTATATATATATATATATATATATATATATATATATATTGAGAGAGAGAGATAGTGTGCACAGTGGAATCAACACTGCATGGTGACCGTCAGTTTCACACTTCAATTTTCAGGTTTGGTTTGAAGATTACATTCAAGTTTCATGATGATCCAAATATCCACACACACTCTCTCAATCATATATAACTCAAACATCTGTCAAGATATACTCATGGGTCATCATAGGGGTTTTAGCTGCTCATATATTGGGATCCACAAGGCACTATTAGATATGTTCTTGTAGTTTCCAACTGAATTGGAATAATTAGGTCACATTTATTGTCCATTATGAAGGATCTTTTGCAGGACACCAGTGTAGTACAATGCCACAAATCTGGTCTATTACTTTCTGCCTCTGACCACATTGAACGTTCTCCTGCCAATGTCTTTATCATAAGCTTGTCAGGGGTGGTTTCCTTGCCAAATGGTAACCCATGATTTGCTCCCAGGACCATATTGGGTTTTGAAATCACAGTCATTGTGCTTCTACATGGATTTCAAACCATGGCTACAGATCCCAGTCTGCCCTGCCATTTAACCCATAGATGGAGGGAGAGGTGATAGATTAATACATTTCTAAATGGTATTTGTGTGTAAGTGAATGTAACAAACTTGACTTGAATTCAAACTATGCTCTCCAATTTATCATTCTGAGCTACTATACACTGCGTAAAAGCATATGAAGACAACACTTGAGACAAATAAAGAAACACAATGCAAAACAACAGTCACAATTGTTCTTAACCCACAAAAAATTCTTTAATAATGGCTTATGAAAGCCAAAAGTGCTCAAATGATATTGGACAATTTATGTTCCAGTTCCTTCAGGAAAAAAAAAAAAAACTGATCCAAACTGAAGAAAATGATTATATAGTATATATGTATACAGCCAGCCTAGAGCAATGACACATTAATCACCTTCAAATTACTCTCCTTGGCATCTCTCAACAATTATCCAAGCATCCCTTGTTTTCAAAATATCCTGCAATTAAAGATTAAGATGGACATGCAATGGATATTGGCAAGGAAAGTGAAAGTACAGTTCCATATCCAAGCTAGTCTGTTGCATTCACTTTTACACTAATTCTCTCAGAGAAAGGTTAGGAATCTGTCTCTTCTACTCCCCACCCCAGCTACAGCTTAAATAGTAATAATGTAGACAGTGCTCTCTAGCCTTGGGTGGCTCAACCTCACAATAATTTCTTAGAGAAGGAAAAATCTGTATTCCAAAATAATTCCATTGTTTTTCCAAAAAATGTCTGGTAATTCACAGATAATAAAGAAAAGGAATCTCCAGAGAACTATAATCACATATGTGCTGAAGGTTTATAGCATTAATTTTTTTTTGTTGTTTTAAATTGAGATAAAAATTTAATATTAGTTAAAATTAAAAATCATGATTGATAATGTGTCATCTAATAAAAACAAAAATAATGTTACTATTAATATTGGTAATTTAAAAACAAGAAAAACTAATATGGTACCAAAAGAGGTTGTGTAATGAAGTGACAGGTTATAGATTAAATTTCATCTTCCTTAAAGCAAATGAGCTCATACAAAGCTTTCATGTAAAAGTAGTTGGCATAATCACAACCAGGCTTCCCTGAGGCAAAAGGAATGTGAGTTGGAAACTTTATTTTTCATTCTGCACTATATACTAACTGCTTTATAGTGACAGTCTGAGTAAATTGGTGATGAAAGCAACTAAAAATTAAGATTTAAAAAATACAAGTCCAAATTAATAACGTTTGAAGATATTTTAATTTTATTTTCAGATTTACCATTAACTGTTTTGCTATATTTTCCTTAATCACACCCATGCTACTTTAACAGCAATTTCAACTTTGAAAACAGCCAAATCAAATCTAATAGGGAACAGGACTGAGTGGCCTGGGCAATATTTTGCCTAGAAAACCTGCAGGATGTTAAAAGATCTACTTGGTCATTGTGAATACCATCTATACAGTATAATACATGATCAACAGTGTCTTAATACTGACTGAATAACCCTATGCCCAATAAGTTCCCATTGGATTGGTTGTCATGTTACAGGTCAGGCACCAAAAACTAAAAATATCAAGGGGCTAAAACATATGCTAAAAGTAACAGTGAGCAAAGTCAAATGTGAAGATGTTAAAATTGTTGATTCTATAGTTTTTTCTTCATCTGATCCTCTCAGAAAATGAAGATTTTATCAGATCTATTAGACTAGTGTAAACAATTTTTTTTTTATTTTGATTTCAAAACACACATTGTTTATGCTGTTAGTTTATACATATTTTCTGGAATGAGACTTATTTTCTGTATATAAGACTTACATAAATATTAAAAGCTCATGTTTTGAAAAAAGAAAAAAAAATGAGTTTTCTGATTTATTTTGAAAATTAATGGCCGTAATTATTTAAGACAAATGATAAAGCTCAGCTCAATATCACTGTCACAGACTGAGGCCAGCAAAATAAAGTTAGTCATCTGTTTAGTTTCTTTCCAGCACAAAAAGATGCTGAATAAGTTTTCAAAATAGCCAAAATGGCTGAATATATTCTGAAAAGACTTTATATGTCATCAGTTATTGCTAGTTTCCTGCAGCATAAATTTAAAGGTGTTGCAGTTGCAATTGAGTTTTTTTTTGTTGTTTTTTTTTAACTCTTATTATATCTTCAGTTTATTATTTGCTGGTTAGTGCAATTTTTCCTGCAAAAAAGTGAACTGTCCAATTTTACATATAAATGGAAATAAATCGCCAAATTTAAAAGTTTATAATAACCATGCTGAAAAAAAAAGCAGTAATATTAAAATAATGACATGTCCTATTTTAATTTTACATTTTTATAAAACAAAATGATTTATGATAATAGAAAAGTACCAGTTTTTACTACAATATTTAGTTTTATAATATGCATTTTTTATAATTATCATTTTATTTTAAATATCAATTTCCAGTTTTTGCATTATGGACTCCAATGAAATCGAAGAAAATGATAACATGAAGACACTTAAACTCTTTCAAGAAAAAAATATTATTTGGCAGTGGGAGACTAAGCCACATTTAGTGAAAAGACCTGTTCAAATTTAAATGTTTATTTTTGTTAAACACATATGAATAATTTCCTTTTATTCCAATATGCCCATTTTATGGATGAAAAACTATATAATTCATTTTCTCTGAAAGAATAAATATACTCTTTCAGACTTTTCTTAAGGGAAAGAATTATCTCAGATGGTGTTTTCTTTAAAAAAAAAAAAAAAGAAATATGAAATACTGTAGTTTTCCGAAGTAGGAGATTTTTTAAGTGCCTAATTTTCTGTAAGGGGAAAAAATTGCCAACAGGATCACAATTCAAAAAGGTTAAGAAGGCCTTCTCTGCAGAACAAAGGCCTTTCTCAAATCTTTCCTTGATAATTGTTAATATATCTGTCATATTTTACCAGCAAATCAAGCTATTTCATTTCTCCATCTACTGTCTGGTCGTATGTACATGGAGAAGGGAAATTAATGTGCTTTTTGAAAACAAAAGTTTTAGTATTGATTGATTCATTCAATGGAGTATTCTGATTTTGGAAGAATGCCATGAAATAATTGTGATCAGAGAAAGAACTATCTTCTTTCATGAGAACTGTGAAAATTAACGAGTATAACAGTTAATGATAGCAAATTGGTTGCAAGAAAGAATTCATCAAGAAAATAGTTTTGTTTAAATATTTTGAATGCATTATATGAGTTATTAATATAACTATAAGAATATTTATCTTCCCTTTATGAAAAAGGATAATTTTTGATATAACTAATTAACATACTCAGCATCAATTTGAAATAGTTTCATTATTTTGCATTTGAACCTTCATTTAGAAATTGTTTTGGAAATTAAATTTGTGCAATTCATCCAACAGAAATCTCTGAATATCAACTCAAGAATCCCAACATCTACAGAGCAATTCATATCTTTAAGTTTGTCTTGCGAACTACACATCTTTAAACAGAATATGACTCTCCCATCATATCATTTATAATGCTATGTTTGTATTTGCAAAACAACAACATTATATATATTACAGAATAAGATATATTTTCAATATTTAATATAAAACTTTAACTGATATAATGAAATATGTAAGAACTATATTTTTATTCTTTGGTTATAAGAACTGGCAAAAGAACATGAACCTGAATCTAAACTTTAAACAAGTCTCTCATATACTTAATTCTTAACATTTCTGCTGCTGTGGATGTACTTAAATCAAGGGTATCCATATACCAGGCTTTGCAACCATGTGACTGGTGTCCACAACTGGGGGTGGACATGTCAAAGCCTAAATTGATATTAAATAACAATTCATGAGAACATTTTTAGCAAGGAACTTGTTAGTAAAGTCCAGTAATTAGTTAATTAACAGCTATATATTTGGGGAGAATAAAAAAAATATTTGGTATCCCTGTGGTATCCAGTGGAATTTTTTAATTCCCACAATCTATTCCTTTCAAAAATGTTCATATTCTTGAAAATAAAAACTAATATTATTAAATATTTCCTCTTCTACGGGACAATCTTTTCTTGTAACATAGCCTGCTATATACAAAAGTAACATTTTAATATCTTTAGGGATCCTAGTGTTAAAGTCTGATAAATTATCATATATTTGGCATCCCATTTATCCAGCAAATGTCAACATTTTGAGCAATTTTGGCCTGGATCAAAGTTGTATTCTTTGACGTCAACATTTAACTTAAGTAGTTTTTTTCAATATAATATTTTGAACTGTTATAAAATACGCACCTCCAAGACTGTCTTAATTTTCCAAATTGTCTGCAGTAAATTCACCAAACATAACAAAATTAAACCCATTGTTTAGCAAATATCTGCAAACATCAATTAAGTAACTGCATTCAGTGGTTAAACTAGTATATCTTCTTAATGATTTCATACTTTTTGTCATTTTTCCCAAAATTAGAAAGAAAAAAACAGATGTTCATCTAAAATCTGATAAACATTTTTTTCAGTGGATCATTATTCTTAGTGTCAGCATATATTTATTTGGCAAAAACAATTTTCCAATATTTTAAGACTTTTTCAATGAAATTAACTTTTTTTTTCTGCTGTATTCTCCCCATTTAATAAAGGGTGTGTTTTAATGGCAGCTACAGTTTGATCGCAAAAAACACTTAAATAATGGGAAACATTTTATTGCTCAACAGGCTTTAGGTAAATTGCTACATTTGTTAGTTTTCACAGCTTAACAAATTGAATTTTTTCATACTCAATGGACATTTTACAATTTCCTGTTTTGCTGTCATTTTTTTGCCTTCAGAATGAAACAGTAATTCAAAAGTAGGTTCAGAAATCCAATTATTCCAAATATTTTTAGAGGGTAGACATAATCAAAAAGTACAAGCCATCTTTAGTTATCCCATACTTATTAAAAACAATGTCAAACTTTTGGAAAAAAAGACTGTCTTGTTGTTATCACATACAATTGCAATTACTTGACCATTTGTTTGATTGCATCAAAAATATATAAATTTTTTTCATATGAAAAAGTTGCATCTAATTCAAAATAGGGTAATTTGCAGTTCAGGACCCATGCTCAGTTTGTAATAAAAATTTCCCGAATCATTACATTTAGTTGTAAAAATGTACATGTTTAATTCGAAAATAACAAAGAAATTTTGATAAAATCTAATGTTTTGGAGTTATTGACAATAAAAGTTTGGTATCATTCGCAACCATCTGTCTGCCATTACTGGCGTTGTTTTCCTACATTCACCTTGGAGTACTAATGATTGCAAGCTTATTTAGTTAACAGCCTTTTTAGTGAACTAATTTGTCTCAATTACTGTAGTAGGGTTAGGTTTTTGGTAAATTAGTTTAAGTTATTTAGGAAAGCAATGACAGGTGTTGTTTTTTATAATAAAACAAATTAAACAAAAGAACAAATTGTAATACTAATGAAATCTTATTTTAAGGTACTTAATAATCATGTTTTGTAAAACTCAAAAATTTAATAAAAAAATATCTGAACCATAAAGTTCTTTTAATACAATTTTCTTTTGTTTTTTTATTTTTCTTTATTTTGTAAATCGGTCACTTGTGAAAGTGAAGCTTGTATTGAATTGTTATTTGGTAAATTTAAGTTATTTAGAAAAGCAATGACAAGTGTTTTTTTTTTATAGTAAAGCTTTATAAATAAATAATAAAGCAAATAGTAAAATATTTATTTTTATTTTTTTTGTATTTTGTAAATAATTTTGTTCTTTTTAAATTTCATGCAAAGTTGCTCCTTTTAAGTTTTGCACAAAATGACAAGTGAATTTGGTTTGTTTTGTTTTACGGCATATCAATCTCAATGGGTCATTTAATGCCAGCAATTTTTTTTTTTTTCCTGGTAATATTTTTGCTTTGTCAAAAATCTATTTCTGTTAGTATTTTTTCTCAAAAACGTATAGCTGGTAATATTATTTTTTCAAAAACGTATAGCTGATAATATTTTTTCAAAAACGTATAGCTGGTAATATTATTTTTTCAAAAACGTATAGCTGGTAATATTATTTTTTCAAAAACGTATAGCTGGTAATATTATTTTTTCAAAAACGTATAGCTGGTAATATTATTTTTTCAAAAACGTATAGCTGACAGCATTATTTTTTCAAAAACATTATCAGAGGCCTTGCTGTTGGATGTAGTTTATCGTCATACCCAGGATGTGGATGTAGTTTATTGTCATACCCAGGACACGGATGTAGTTTATCGTCATACCCAGGACGTGGATGTAGTCTGAGTGTTAACTATTTGCCCATAGCTGGGACCCTAACAGGTGTTACCACCCTGGGTCAAGGTGGGCCTGGGAACACCAGCAATTAAGAGGTGGTTCTACGCTCCTCAAAACCTTCTGATCAGAGGCCTTGCTGTTGGACGTAATTTATCGTCTTACCCAGGATGCAGATGTAGTTTATCGTCATACCCAGGATACAACAAGTGAAGATTCCATGCAGGGCTGTTCTGCAGCAAATGTATGCAAACACCACAGTAATGGCTGCCATGCTGTAGCCATGATGCAAATGAGTCCAAACTGTTAGTATCTATAACTCCAAAATTGTAGATTTTATCAAAATTTCTTTGTATTTTTCAAATTAAGCATGTACATTTACACCTAAATGTCATGATTTGAGAAATTTTTATTACAAACTGAGTGTGGGTCCTGAACTGCAAATCACCCTAAAAAGCTACAATCATTTTTTTTGTTTTCCAACAAGACAGTACCAACATACTTCACATGTTATAAAGAAAACACAAATTATTCATTAAAAAGTGAATTTTATAATCAAATATTTGTTATTATGAAGAATAATAGCATAAAGAATAAATTTAAATTAACTTTCTGTGACAAAATACTTAATAATTAGGGTGATTGTTTTTGTGAATTTGGCTGTTTAAAACAATTTCAAAAAAGTAAAAGGAAAACAACAATATTGATAAGACAATGTTGTCTCTCTTTACATCTTTATATTTTTAAGAATTGTTGTAAAATATTAAATTTATTATTGAATTTTTGACATTAACTTCATGTGATAAATCTTTAATAAGTGTCATTTTTCATTAATTTTGCAGTGAAAAACATTACTTTTTTATTTTTTTTAATGTCTTCTATTTATTTACAAAGAACAGAAAAATACCTGTTAAAGAAAAACATTCATAAAAAATTAATTTCATATTTAATATGGTCATTGAAGAAATATAGAGAAAAATATTAAATTTAAAATTTAAATTAACTTGTTAGTTATAAAATTCTTAATGACACTTTGTGAATTTTGCACTGTAAAAATTTGTTTAGAGATAAAATATGCTAAGTTCAAATAAAATAAATATTATACTTTAGTATATTAATAAACTTAATTCAATCCAAAGGTAAAATGTAAAAATAAAAATAAAATTTCTTAATCCAATTTCAGCAATGAAATTTTTGCATGTTAACTGTCCATCCTCAGTTGCCTACTGGTCATAACTTGATTTCAAGGCTCGAGTTAAAGATCGCCTTGACATATATTTTTGATTGCCTGTGTTGGTGCAGATATACATTTTCAAGTCAGTCCCTACAGTTTGTGTTAAAAACTAACTAGCACTCTGTGCTATTTCGAAACCAGTGTCAATACTGCAGCATAAAATACAACATATGAGAAAATGGGCCAGCACAGCCAGGCAGCAATGCTATAACAATGCAGCAATGATAGGATTGATCTAATGTATTACCAATTTAAAGAAAAAAAATGAGAAAAATGAAACAAAATACCTTACAGAAAACAGAATTTAAAAACATTTATTTTTCATTAAGTGTTCATAATTTTTTTATATGTGAGGCTCACTGAGTTCACAACCCCACATCACAACTTATTGTAAAGTGCATAATTTTATCAATGGATGTATAGTATGCACACCTCACCAGGGCTACATAGACAACTCTGATGTTTCTTCTAGACTGGTTGCCAACCATAACTAGAGAACCCAGACTGCCTTGCCAATTAAACCTTATCTGTGCAAAAGTGAATGCAACAAACAGACTGAATTTAAACTGAGATCACCAATTTCTCTCTGTAGGTTACTGTTACACTACTCACATATTTACATTGATTTCAGAAAGTAAAAAAAAAGATGATTAAAATATGAGAAAATAGGTTTAATTTTTTTTTTTTAAAAGATTAGCTTTTCAAAATATTTTCACTGATACTCTTTTTTTCTTGTGAGAGGAGAAGGCACAACTGGTCTACTCATAAAAAATAGGGATAAATTTTAAGGGGAATAATTTTTGTAGATTATTCTTTTGGGCCTCATGCTCACTGAAACAGAAATGAAACCCACTCTAATTTAAACATAAACTCAAGAAAGTCAAGGTCTACAATTCTATTCCCATCTATAAGTCTAAGAAAAAATGTCTTGCAAACTACATATTTAACCAGAGATAAAAGGTCATTAGGGTTTTCTTTCAGACAAGCAATATGGCTTACACGTCTCTAAGGTCAACTGCTGATGTGTTAACAGTTATTACTAAAAGAATCTATCAAGCTGAAGAATGGTAAAGCTCGGGCTGTTGCTTTGGTTATCTCAAAAACATTTGACAGGGTGTAGCATACTTGTCTTCTTCACAAGTTGAAAGGTTATGATATATATATACACTTTATTTTAGGATATTACATCAAAAACATGTCTAAAACACTACACAATTGCAGTTGTGCTTTGAAACGAGTTAATACATCTCATCATGTGATTGTAAATAACTGGTAAGTGAATGATTTATTGAAATTTAAAAGCAAATTACCTCTTTAAGAGAAAAAGAAAAAAAAAGTAAGATTAATTTAGATTTAATCTTATTTTGTATCAATCTTCTAGTAATGTTATACGTATACAATGTTTATACATTTTTTTTTATAAATAAACATAAAAATGTCTTAAAATAATTGTTGGACTTTGTCCATTTCATAATGTGTGACATCATGTGTTTACATTTGCATACACTTTGAGTAGATATGAATGTACGTGAGAGATTCATGGAAGATTGAAGTTTAAATGCAGTAAAATCAACCTTGCCAATCGAACGATTCTCTGTGGCTCGATCGGTTAAGGCATGTCAGGCTAAATGACGGTTCCATATAGGATATAGGTTTGATTCCTGTCAGAGAACAAATATTTACTATGAAAATTTCTCGGACATTCAGGTGGGTAAATGTTATTAATACTGTTTATTATAAAACAGAGTATTTACTTAAATATTTGTATCTATAAAAAGAATGTATAAACATAAAAATGTTTTAAAATAATTGTCAGACTTTGTCCATTTCATTATATATATATATATATATATATATATATATATATAAAGGGGATACTGCGATCAACACCAAGCAGCAACAGTCTGTTTCATGCTTGAACACAATGTTCAGGCCATCATATATGATAAAAGTATAGTTTTAAGGTTTGCTATGTTCATGGGTAAAAGTGCTCAATACCAGGGATAGAGCAGATGTAAATATAAAAGTGGACAATGACATCATCCTCAAGTGGTGATACTGTTTCATGCTTGAATGCAATCTTCAAACCATGAAAATTGCATTCAAGCATAAAGCAGACTGCTCAGTGTTGACCTCAGTATCCACTTTTATATATTATATTTTCCTCTGTAATATCATCCTCAATTTTTAATATCAAGAATATAAAAATTTAAGTCATGACCATGGCTATTTGTCTTATTCGTCTATTTCATCTTTGGTTTCAAGCACAGGCACAACCCATGAGTGGGAATTTCAACTTTGGACAAATTTTTCATATACTTTATTGCTTCTTTTGTTGAGGACGTACTTATACATCTTTATGAATCAAGGCACCATGAAATATTAGTCCCATATGCAGATCTCACTAAATTCCCTGCAACCACACCTAAGGAAGCCCCCAAAGAAAGCCATGAATTATGACTTGACAGCCATACACACACAATGATTCCAGCAATTCAAGCGACATTGTATAGCAGCTGCTACTCAAAGGAAAGAGCTATTATATATTATTTAGTCATTGTAGCTTCTTGTCCCTTCAGTTTAATTAAACTTCACCTTATACAGTCAAGGAAAGTTAATGATTTCTCCTTAGCAGCTTTCCTGAATTATTATTATTATTATTCCTATGATAAGATTCACTCTGAAATAGATATACTAAATGAAATTAAGAAATAATACTACTGATAATTTGGACCAAAGACTTGAAATAAAGACTATAAAAACACCATTCCTGTACTCTATCCACTAAAGTGCAACTACTTATAAAAGATAGCTTCATTAGGAAAAAGAAGGAAAAATAAAATGCAAATTGTCCAGACCAAAGCAAACCATCTCTGATATGCTAACAGCCATAACTTGAAGACTTCATATCAGAAAATCAAAAATATTTGCTTGGTTCACTGAAAACAAAAGCCAAGCAAATAGCCTATAAAAGAATCAAAGAGACCTGCCTTTTGATCCATTTTGGCAGTAATGCACAAGAAACACTATGTGCAGGCTGGGAGATGGCTGATCAGGATTGCAGAGATGATCACGAGTGCCATCACTTTGATCTGGCTTACATGACACCAAGAATCAATCTCCAGAATGGATAGTCCTTTCCCATTTATATTGATACTCTGTCTTCTCTGACAATCACTCATAGCTGCCGATGCTTGACTTGGACTTTTGCTTTTCTAACTGCTTGCCTCTCGACTTGATCTTATCATGGCCTTTCTATAGAGCTCAAGTGACATGGAAAGGTCAACCAATCTCACCTCATGTCAACTGTGCTGAAACCAGCTAAAATAACATTGTAAACTGCTGAGCAGAGTGATCGGCTGCCAAGGTTTGGAGATTTTAATTCCCTAGATCTTGAGCCCGCTGAATGAGTGACAACTTCATTTTCTAACAGCAATTTGTAAGTCTTAAAATTTAAATTTCTTTCAAAGTTTTTAATATTTTTATCATAAGTTCAATACAGAATTTACCTGTTTGTAAAGAAACGCAATAATAAGTAATTCCAATGTTTTTAATGTCAAAAACCTTCAGTATTAATTGACTGTATCCATTCATTCCCACAGACAAAACAATAATTTGAAGACAAACATCTCTTTCTTTAATAATTAAAAACTAAAAAGCAATATTTTCTCTTAATTTCAGCTTCTAGAAACTATCATTTATTTTTCAGCAAAGAATTATTTGCTTCATAATAGAAAAAATATACAAACATATTTTATCAAATAAAAATAGGTACCTCCACATTGTGATACCCAAGGTTTAAATTAATTTTAAAAAATTAAAATACTTTCTTGAAGATTTCATTTTAATTGAAAAGCTAAAGGATTACTTACTAATTTCAGAAAGCAAAATATTCAGGTGTAATTCAAACAGAAATTATATTGAATGGAATTGGTTTTCATTTTTTAACTAAACAGTAGCTGACATGATGTGTTGACAGGCTGAGGACAAAGTCTCTGTAGACCTTATCTATAAAACATATATGCTCAGTAATCTTAAAAATTTAGGACAATATTCTCTGTAATCTAAAATTCTATTAAATTTTAGAAATGTTAACTTTAAATTTTCTATAGTCATTGCTCTTATTTTTTGATAACGTTGTTGTGTATGATCGACCATACTTACAAAACTGGGAATGTTTATACACATACAAAAAAATTTTTAATTTTTAAAAAATTTTGGTGTTTGAAGATTTGTATTAAGCTTTTCCATTTCTGACAGTTTTTATTTAATAATAATATCCACAAAATACCTGAAATTAATTCAGAATTTTAAAAGATTTAAAACATAATAAATTTTTCTAATTAAAATTTTAAAAAAATATAAACAATTCTTGTAAAAAATCATTATGTTTTTTTCTTAAAACAATAGTGTCCTAAATATACCTTATATATAAAAACAATTAAAAGCTTTTCTAATTGAATAATGTCATAATTTTATTGCATTTTTTTGTTTTATGATTCAGAGCAGATTTTTGGTAAATGGTGTTTCTGTTTAACTTCTCAATTGATGGTTTAAATGCTTTTAACTAATATAAATACAAAGTTCCTAAAATTTTAATTTCTCAAAATTTTATAAAATTTATTAAGTGGTGTTAACAGTTATAAAAAAATGTTTTTACCAAAGTTTTCTGAAAAAAAATATTTAAAAAGTAATTTATATTCATTTGTGACTGAATACTGAAAATTTAATTAAACAATTATTTCATTTTTGCAAGAATTTGCAAAACAATTTATTTTTTATCACAAAAAAGACACTAAAAAATTTAATAAACAAATAAATAAAAATTTGGTCAATAATAACAAACAGTTTGATAATAAAACTTTGTTTTCATCAAGCTTGGGGTCTTTTTGACCATGCTATGCTCTTTTTTGATGAAAAAGTGGAGTTAACTCAATAAAAATGATCAAATTTTCAAGGAAAATATTATTTTATGAAACCTCTTGAAAAACATACATAAAAATATTATTCTTATTTTCAATAGGCTGTTCATAACAACTTAATTATCATTTATTAAATTGTTAAACTGACATAAGATTAAAAAAATATATGCTGATTCTTTAAAAAAAAAGAAAATGTGATGCTCATATGTATGCCAGATGAAAACTGTGCTGTGGTTTCTCCTACAAAGAGGGATTCAGGTTCGAGCTCTTGCAGAATGAATATATATATATATATATATATATATATATAAAGATTTAAGAAACAGCAGAAATTTTTATATATAGTGCTCAATATTAAAATAGAGTATTAATAATATTATATAAAAGATTATTAAACTTTTAAATATCAAATTTATGCTGTTTTCCCCGACACACACAAACAAATATATATAACAATAATCAGAGCATCTAATAACAACTTAAGGCATGAAACTAGCCACCCCCACACTCACCAGACAATGTTTATTTTTATATCAATGCTTTGTATCATATCAGAATATGCACTATTCATGATAGTGAGCACAGTTCCCCTGGCAACAAAAAAAAAATAAAGCAAAATTTAAACCATATTTATAATACAACTAATATTGTCATACTTGCTGCTGTTAGTTTCACAATGTTTCAACTGTTGAGCCCTTCAGCCTTCTTCAGGTGTCTATCAATTCAGGTAATCTTCATAGAAATCTATAGTAGACTATTCTTGTACCACTGTCCATATCTAAAGATGTATGATCTTTTTTCACAACTGCTCAGTTATTGCTAGTCCTGCTTCCACTAAGTCTGAGTCTGTACAACCCAGCCCAGAGATTGAACTCACAATTACTATGCTATCAAATTCACAAATCAATACTTTAACACTCAGACAGGGATAATTCTGAATTTAACTTTATTTTCTCATTGCTTCCTGTTTGAAGCCTTGTTGTCAAACTTAGTTCCACTGCTGACATCTATCTTTCTCTAATAGCTCCCAGATGATATTTAAATAATTAACTCTCTCTCTCTCTCTCTCTATTATATATATATATATATATATATATATATAGTTTAAGAAAAAAACTAGGTAATCCATATGGGTAAACCTAAGAAGGATAAAATCTAGAGAGCTCAATGTAAATCCAGAGCAAATAATTTAAATAAAAACTGACCCACTTTAAGGTTCCATGTAATAAATTATTTCACCACAGCTGTGGTGAAATAATTACATATTACATGGAATTTAAAAAAATAATATATATATATATATATATATATATATATATATATATATATATATATATATATATATATATATATATATATATATATATATATATATATATATATATAAACACACACATAGATGTAGACATTATAGGCTTTGTATGTGTTGAACTAACACAAATGTGCCTGAACAGGAGCCTGCAAGAGGGATTGGCTAGCCACCCTAGCAGATGGTGTGTGCTTGGATATGAGTAGCCACTCATTATGTATTTAATTATAGATAAGAGATTGTATAAAAGACAACCAATAAGGTATAATATTTCCAAGAAAGAATCTTGTAAAATGTAGCAAATAAAAACAAAAGTTAAATTCTTGATCATGCAAGAACTTCAAATTCAATCTCCATTGTGTAAGACTTATTTAGCATTATTCTGGCAATATATACACTCTTTTCTCACCTTCTTTAGAAAATGCATTTTTGAAATTCCTTCAGATTTAATTGCTTGCAGAGGCAATATTTATTTCTGATTTGCTGTTCCTAATTTTTCGAAAAATAAAAGAAAGTTGCACAGTTTTGGACTTCTGCCTTTTTCTTTTATTCCAAATTTTTAAGTTTGGACAAAATTCAAAGTCATGAGAAATAATCATTTCTCTGCAAAGAGGAGAAAATGTTTATATTGTTTTTATGCTTTAGTTTCAGAAAAGTTTCATTTAGAAATTGAAGAGTGATATTTCTTCCAAATTTCTGAAGTCGTTTAACTTTTTATTAAATAGTAACTTCAGTTTTAACAACCATAATTTGTTGCAAGTAAATTTCACCATGAAATAAGTAGCTAAATACATTTAATTTCTTTAATCAACTGCATTGAAGAATTTTATCTATGATTGATCAAAGGTGAAAAAAATTAATCTCAAAGCAGAGTAACAGAGACAAACACTGATGAGAATGATTTAAAATGTACTGCACACAGAGTAAATTAAACTAATATCTTTTTCTGAATGGAGTAAGACCTCTCAAAATCTATTACAAAATTAAACACAGCTTATAAAAGCTGAGAACTTAAAACAATTCATATTATAATTAAAGCATTCTTTTAGGTGTCATTCAGGACATTGTCGATCATGACCCTCCACAACTTCATATCCTTTGTAACTCTAAGCAATGTTTATCCCTTTACTCTTTATCTCAAACAATGTTCTACCATCCAAGCTCATTAGGTAGGTTACTTTCCTTTTCCCTCTCCCCCTCTTGCCTGAGATATATCCTGTAAGTGTCACATTTTCCAGGACATTTTTCCCCATTAAGCACTCTAGAATTTTCTCTTTCCAATTTTAAGTGTAGCATTGTTTCCTTTTTCATTAAAACTTTCTCATTGCTCACATAGTAATCTTAGCACTATATCTTGCTATATCTTCATTGCTTCAAATCTCCTTTTCATCAATTAGGAATTTGTCCAGCATTCCCTACTATATAAGAAGATTGATATCACATAGCAATTCAGCACTCTTTTCTTTATTTACATTACTCGGACTATTGTCCTCATCTTTGTTGCCATATTTATCACAATGTTTCTTCAGGTGGTTGGAATGCCGAACTGAACCCTTTATTCCACTCTCTGGGGTAGACTGTTCTAGTTCCACATGCTAGGTCTAATGGATGTCAGTTATCAGTTATCTCCTGTTAATTCACCTCTCCAAGTTCTCCACTGCCTTAACCAGGTATTGAACTCACAACTCTTTGGGTCCTGTCACTGCATCTAACCAAGACCTTTATCTATTGTGCCATATGTCCTTAAGGAAATATAGACAGATACTCTTTTCTTTGTTTTTAATGAAATTTTTCTGCATCTTAGTACTGTGATTAGCTTTTGGAAGTGTCATCATTAATTATTCCAATGTGTCTTCAGATTTCAGTGTCTCATTTTCTATCATCTGTTATAACATTTTGCAGATAGTTAAATCTCTGCACTTGCTTTATTCTGATATCTGAAACCAAGCTCTTGATAATATTGGCAAAGATCAAGCTGTTGCTCTAGATATATCGAAGGCAACTGACAGGATTTGGCATGCTGGCCTTCTATGTAAGCTTCAGGGATATGGTATTATAGGACGATTATTTGATTTAATCCAATCATTCCTGTCTAACCATGAAATGAAGGTTGTCCTGAACAAGTTCTCTTCCAGTTCCTTCCATACGAATGCTGGTATTCCTCAAGGCTCTATCCTTGGTCCTACGCTGTTTCTGATGTTCATTAATGATCTTCCTGATGTCATTAGTTCACAAGTCAGCATCTGCACAGACGACACTACCATTTTGCCATATCAGTAGTAAATCCGGCATTGCTGACAAAGTTAATCTGGCTGTTTGTTTTGAAAATGACTTCCAATCTGTGGTTGACTGGGGCAAGAAATGCCTTGTGAATTTTAATGCCTCCAAAACAAAACTACTGTCATTTACTCACCTTAGAGAAACTTCCCAGCTTCCTATCAGCATGGTTGATGCTCAACTTCACGAGAGTGCCTCACTGCGACTTCTTGGTCTTACGTTCTCCACTGATCTGAGGTGGAAAAACTATATTGAATCAATTGCTGCATCTACTGCAAGGAAAGTTGGTTCAGTGTGTCATGCCAGAACGTTTTTCTCATTTGAGTCCATCCTTCACATCTGCAAATCTACCATTAATCCATGAATGGAATACTGTTGCCATATATGGTCTGGTGCCCCCGCTGTTCATCTCAAGGTTCTCGACAAAATCCAAAGACAGATATGCAATGTGATCAGTCCTGACAGGGTATCAACTCCAGTCACTTTCTCACCAATGTTATATGGCTTCCCTCTGTCTTTTCTATAAATATTTTCATGGCATCTGCTCTGATGAGCTATTTTCACTGGTGCCCTGACTGCATGAATTTAAGTATACTACCAGGTTGGCATCTCCGTCCCACCCTTTTAATGCCAAAACCGTTAAATGTAACTGCCTATTCTACTCCAACAGCTTCTTCTCTTACACTTCCGGCAGTGGATCTCCCTTCTTCTTAGTTGCTTCTCTGAAAACTATAATCTTCAAAAATTTAAATGTAATGTCAATCGACATCTTCTGATGTCTTGATCCCCATTATTGTTTTTGTCCTTTCCTCAATCCCCCCCACTATACCCAGTCTTCTCTCTTACTTTCACTCTCTGTAACCCTTTGCATACTTGTAGCACTTCCGCCTTGCTTGGGGTGAAATGCTTAAAAAAAAAAAAAAAAAAATTCTTCCCTCACATTTCGGGTGGTCCCTCTTGCTAATGAAGCATACACATTCTGTCTTCTTACATTCTTAGAAATGATGGTTAGTTCTTTCTTCCTATTTTATCACTACCTCGTATAGGATTAATCAACTGGTTTGATTTTTTTTTTTTTTACAGCATATCAACTTTTTGAAGGTTAGTTAAAGCCAATAAATATTTCTAGATTGTAAAAATTTATTTTAGATAATAATGATTTACTGATGCATGTCCTACTAATTAATCCCCAATTGGAGGAAGAAGAGGTTGATTCATATCTTACTCAAGAGTATTTGTACATAAGTGATTATAAGAAACTTAACTAGAATTGGAACACTGCTCTCTCCAATATTCATTATTGAGTCATTATCCATTACACCATTGCCACATCTAAGCTTACAACACCAGGTATTTCTAGTCAGTCACCCATATAGATACTGACAAGGCTTAATGTTGCTTAACTTTGGTGATCATATGAGAACCGGTGTTTCAACATGATACGGCTGTAAGCCTCATGTCTAGGAGTTACTGCAGTTCTTTTTCTGTATCTGCCAACAATACAGTGTCTTCTGCATATCTTTCTTTAAGGTTGTGTCCACCATCAATAAATCCTGGTAGGACTTCTAGTTCTCTTCAGGTCACCCTGTTGTAAAGATTAACTCAATCACCGATTTTATAAACCCAGTTGTTTCAAAGTCTTCCTTGTCGATCATGATCATCTCAGGTCTTATTCAATAGCAAAAGTTTTATTCATTATTATTACTTTAATGTGATTGACAAATAGGATTTTACCTATTTGCACAGGTTATAGGAGAAATAAAGTATCAAGTAAAGAGTCAGATGGAGGAAAATTTGATTACTGATCATGTATCATAGAACAACACCATACAGCAATTACCATGAACTATCTTTTAGTTTTAACCATCTTTTTATGATTGTTTCTTGGAATTTCAATTTTCCTTTGCTCACTTCTGCTTGACAGATATGGGATTGATCTGTGTCAACTGGACATATATGGGACACAAATCTTTTCTTTTTTTTTCTCATGCTCATTTTTAATGCTATTCTTCTGGTAAAAAAAAAACAATAAAAAACAAAACTCTACTGATGCTTGAGAATTAAATTTAAATTTCTTTTACAACCAAATATCATGTAATACTGAATTAATATAACATTTTTAAGTAAACTGTAAATTTCTCTAATGTTCATGTGAGTTTAATGTGAATTGTCTGTAAAAAACATACCTTGTGCATCATCAACCATTGATTCCAGAATCACTAAACCTAAAAAAAATTTATATCTCACTTTTAAGCAATGACCTTCTTGACTTCTTTACTTTTTAAAATCTTACCTCCAACTAAATTGGTCATGTGACCTGCAAAGGACCTACTATTGAACTATGAGATTACTAACAGAGATTGCATTTACGTCAACCACAATGTGTATAATCTCAGTTTTTTGTTTGTTTTTAAGTATGTGTTAACCAGATTGCTAATTACTTTATCTTAAAACAGCTAAAACTGCTACTGATTGGTATTTGCACAAATTAAATCAAAAAAGAAAAGAAAAAAAGCTGGTGATCTCACAAAAAAAAAAAAAAAAAAAAACAGACAGCAGTGGTATTCAAATTAGTTTGAGAGTAACAGGAATTTAAAGTGTTTACTTGTCTATTTGCCCAAGTCAAAAGATGTGCCTAAAGATATACTTGTACTTTGACAATGGTTTAAATATTATTTGAACTTCTGATACAAATCCAAAAAAATAGAGATTGTTTTGATCCAGAGTAAATATATTCTTGTCAGCTATAGAGGTTGAAGACATCTTTTGGAAATTATCTAAAATTTAACACCTTTTAAGAAAATTCTCCAAGTATGCAATAAAATTTATTTTTCCTACTGTTAAAGTAGTAAACTTTACCAAGGAAGTTAAATTATATCTTTACATTGAAGTTAAAAGATAAAACTAGTTAGTTACATAAACAATTTTTTCATCTCTCATACCTATAGCCATTGTATTCCATAAAAGTCACCTTAGCTTTATTTTATTATAAATGAATACTGGAATAGACAAAATAACATATATTACAATACTTGATATCTATGCATTGGTTCCAATTTTAAGTACAAATGTAGAAAAACCAAAAACAAATAAATCTCAACAAAAGATGAAAAAATGAAACAACATAATAATAAAAACCAGTTTACTCAAGTCATTATTTTGATGCTTATTTAAAAAAAAAAAAAAAAAAAAAAAGTTAAAACTTATATTTATTATTGACCAACAATTCAATCATTCCTGGAGCTGCACATTCAAGACAATTATTTCTTGAATGACAGAAAACCTTTTTCTTTTTTTACTTTTGAACTTCTGTACATGTCAATAAACTACAATAGTTCTTCCTTATATTTCATTATTCTGCTTTATTACAATGAATATAGCAGGAGGGGAGAAAAGTGGTCTTTTGATAATTAGGATATAAGAAGCATGGCACTAATTTGTGCAAATTTATAGATCATTTTTTTAATATTATTTCTTCTATTTTAACTGGGAATTATCAGTGTGACAGCATTCTTAAAAATCTATTGATTTAATAAATTTGCTTTATTCAAATAATTTTGATTATTAAAAAATACATTTTTCTGCTTGCCAATGAATTTCAAGGGAGGTAAATCAGTAGGTCCTTTTCTGATTATGATAGTTATACTCTAAAACTTAACAGATTATTCTACTTAATATTGGTGATCAGGAACTCAGAACTATCTTTTGATTTTTTTAGTGATTTAAATCAAATGAAACTAGGTAAGAAACACAGAGAAATAAAGAATGTAACAATTATCACATTCCTTCTTTCTCTCTCTATAGAGCAGAGTTTCTCAATTTGTTTTTTTTATCTCAGGGCACACTTGTAGAATAACTAATATTCTTGGGTGCACTTTAAATTTTAATAAGGTAAAAATAAGTCATGGAATTTGAAAATAGGAAAATAATAGTCTCCTGAAATAAGTAATAAAAAAAAAAGTAATATTTTTAAGACATATATAGGCTTGGTGTCTCCAGCTTTTTAAAGATATTTTAAATATAAAAATAATTCATTAATTAATCTTCTGTTAATTCGACACACTGGTTAAGAGATACTGCTATGTGGACACTGTCACCATGCAGTGTTGATTTTTTTGTTCATATTGTCTATATCTGCAAATGCTCTAACTCGTATACTGAGCACTTTTTTTGCTTCACAAATAGAGCAAATTTTGAACTCTGCATGTGTGTTAATACACTTTATTAAAGGCCAATGCAAGCTTTGTGGTTGAAATTTTTAGATATTTTTTTCCAGTTCAGATTACTTTTCTGGTATCTGGACAGAATATTAACATAAATTGTTTAATGTCTTCTGGATGCTTTCAGCTTTCATAAACCATCATCAAAGAATTTTTTTGTGTGTCAACAACATTGTACATAGGCACTGTAGTTTTTGAGGGACATGTCTAAAATTTCATACGAAACACAGAAAATATATTTCACAACTAATGTAGAAAAATTAAAATGACCATCACAAACTGATGTGTGAAGATGTAAAGACTTGAAGAAAGAAATCCCCCAAAACATGCTATCAACCACATCATGAAGATGTAACAATTGAAAAATATAAAAGAGAACAAAATGCCTATCTTAAAAGTAGTCTTAAAAATCTATTGATTTAATAAATCAGCTTTATTCAAATAATTTTGATTATTAAAAAATACATTTTTCTGCTTTCCAATGAATTTCAAGGGAGGTAAATCAGTAGGTCCTTTTCTGATTATACTAGTTATGCTCTTTTATTTTATCATATCATTTTGAAATCAGGTCGACTGTGAGCAAATTAAAACAAGCCGGATCCTAACCCACAATCCTGAAACTTAACTTTATTCACCCACAAAAAATTTTTTCATTATCACTTATGAAAGTGAAATGTGCTAAGAAAATATTGGACAGTTGATGTTCTAACTCTGGCCAGAAACCAGAAAATGGTGAGAACCAAAGAAGAAATATATTTTTCTCAAAGAACTTCTATTGGTCTTCAAACAAACATCTATGAGAAATTGCTACAAACACAGTTAAGTAACATCTTGGCAGTGAACAGAATTGACTATGCCTATCTTAAATAAGACAGAATAACCCATTTAAACAAATGAGAAACATGATTTCCACATTCAAAAGTACTCAGTTTGACTTATTTATATACTTGCAAAATCTTATAAAAAGCAGATGACAAATGTCAGCCAGTCATGGTAAAATGTTACTTTAAAAAAAAAATTATTCCTCTTACACAAACTAAGTAATATGTTCTAATCAATTGTTGAGAAAAAGTGATTCTCACCTTGCCTAGTCAAGGGACTAGGATCAATATACTCATTGATTCAGTTACTATTTAGGTCCTAAAAGAATCTGCCTTTTTTTATTTATCTCCACCTGAAATAATTTTTGTATATGTCTGAAGGAGGTAAAAAACAAATATTATATTTTAATAATGAAGCCAATATTTTGAAAACAAAGAATATCCTTTTACTTTCTGCTTCATGGCACCTCAGCATTAGAAAGTGTAAGGCAACACCAACCTTAACCATTATTCTCTTTTTATTATGTGTGCCAAACACTCAAACAAAAGTCTCCTCCCCAATCAAAGAATGAGATTTATTCAAAGAAATCATACTTCACACATCCATTAGACAAAACTGCTTGAGAAACAGCTTGATTGTTGCTCTGTGCTTTCTGAGCAGAAATCTTTGAGTGAAAAAGCGATCTTTTGTCAAAGGAAAAACCATTTTCAGATAATTCTGAATCGACAGAAACCAAAGCAAATAGCATTATTTTTCAACAGACCACTCTGAACAAATTTGATTAAAGTTTCCCTGTTAAAAACCATGTGCACACCTCTTGAAACATGTTTATCATTTCATGAAGAAACTGATTTTTTGAATTCTTTGTAGCTACTTCCAAAAATTGACATGTCTCACCTGAACTGCTAAAATACAAGGATGAGAGAGAGAGAAAGAAAGAGAGAGTTTGGCATCAATGTTCACAGATGAAACGATTTCCAGCTTTTAAATTGATTTTTAAATAGTTTTCAAGTGCCTTTTTCAAACAATTCCATTAAGGTTTATTGTTCTTTCTTAACTCTAATGGCTGTTGGGGGTGTTTGATAGTGAAGCCAAAGAACATTTTTACCCCTGTCAACATATCAATGGTTCACACAATGGCTTGTTGTCACTTATACTTAGTAGTGGTGGTGGTGAGGTGGAGACATTTTCTTCTTGTTTTCTCTATTCTTTTCTTGTTTGGATTTAGGATTTTACAAAATGATTTTTTTTTTACAGTAGTGTTGTGTTATCAAATTTCAAAGTTATTGGATTTATGGAGAGGTGCTGAAAGGTTGTTCTCAGCCCAACCCACATCCAAAATTTGACTGCATTTTGGTCAGGTTAAGAACTTTTCAGCACCCCCATCTTTATTGACTATCACCACTTGTATAATAAGCATAAACTGATAAGAACAAAACATGTGTGAGATTATTCTTTTTTTATTAAAATGCAGAGAAAATGGTGTATGTATGTATGTATATATCTATATAATAAATGCAAATGTCAGTGTGTCACACTTTTTCAACTTTACAGCTAGAGGTTGTAGCCCAATATATCATATCATTTTGAAATCAGGCCGACTCTGTGAGCAAATTAAAACAAGCCGGATCCTAACCCACAATCCTGAAATTTTGGATTCCCAAGTTTTCGTTAATACAATTGTTTTCAGCGACTTTTTATGAAATTTTTTGCAACAAACTTTTTTGCACAGTAATTTTTATAACATGGAAATACATTTGGGAATAATCAAAATTAATTGCAAAATTCAGCAAAAGTTACCCATGAAATAAAAATAATTGTTTGTATGGGAAGTAAGGACCTACATACGCCAAACTGTTTTTAAATTAAGTGGTGGCAGAAGAATTACTGTTAAACTTTTAAGAGGTAAGCTTAAATAGCAATGCAGTACTTAAATTCTGTGGTTTATTGTTGCCTATTGCATCTAATCCTCCTTACCTATTTTGATGAAGGCCCTCTACAGGAGCTAGCTTAAATGCCACCCAATAGGGCAAGCTTTAAGCTTAGCTATATATATATATATATATATATATATATATATATATGTATGTAAGCAAATATATGGATATAGTTCCGACAGTATGAAGAAAATATATATTGCATATTAAGATTTTGTTCGTTTTTTTCTGTATATTTTTCTTATATATATATATATATATATATATATATATATATATATATATATACACACACACACCACATATATTTCTAAAGAATTAATGAATTTCATTTATTAATCCAATAAATTTTATTACTTTAAACATTATTTTGTGAATACCTATATTTGTGTAGACACTTTAGACATTTATTTCAAACATTTGTCTACCAGCTTGAATATTAATGAAATCTTATTAAAGAAAAATGCATGCATTCCAGCAGGATGTGAACCTGCATCCCCCTTTGCAGAAGAAGGCATCATTAGAGTGAATGTGTGTTGGCCAGTCAGCTATAAAGTGCATAATAATTAAGCAAAATTCTATTTTTGATTTTCTTCTAAAGAATTAATGGATTTTATTTATTAATCTGACATTTTTATTACTTCAAACATTTTTCTTAATATAGAAATTGCTTTGTTTATGTTTCAGATACGAAACTGAACAGTTATAATTTATAAGATATCTAAACAAATAAAATGCGTTTTAAAGGAAAAATAGAACCTTGCTTGATTATGACACTGTTTGTAGCTGAGTGATCAAAATGCATCACCTCTAACAATGGTTTCTCCTGCAAAGTATGATGCAGGATTGAATCCTATCAGAATGTGATTTTCTTTAAGATTTCTCAAATGTTCAGGCAGGTAGATGAAATACAATACTGATTAAAATAAACAGAATGCCTACTCAATATGAGTATCTGCTGTAACCTATAATTAATTATAAGTATTCACAACTATTACTCTAGTGATTTTGTTTTCAAGGTCAGGATTAATTTAACCTCTAATATTCTCCTCCCACATTTTTTTTTGATAATGTAAATTTAGAATACTTTATTTTGGCAAAGGAAGAAAAGGAATGAAGTTTCAAAAGAAAAGATTTACCAAATTAATTTTTTTTTTGAGTTATTTAGTTCTTGGTGATATGCTTAGAATAGCTTAGAGGATGGAAGGGTGGCTTTTTTAGCAGGTGGGGGACTTACAGGTTCTTGGTTCTGATCCTTCAGTTGAATCACTGAACACTAGTTGTGATACAGTATCTTTGGATTTTGGTATGTTATTTCCATCCAAATTCAGTATAGAGCTATTTGAGACTATTGTCACTGATTTAGGTTTAGAGATTGTCACTTCCTCCCCAGCAGAACTAGGTGAAGTAGAGAAACTGCTTTTAAAAGAAAGGTGCTTTCTTTGCAGATGCCATAGGCACCCTAGAATAAGTGTCTGGCTCAAGGAAAGAGTTGCTACAATTGCAAGAAGGAAAGTCATTTTGCTAAAGTCTGTCATGTGAAAACAAATAATATTTCTGCTACATTACCCATCATGGCTATGGTAACTAAAATGTCTTGTGAACAAAATACAACCCATGCTTGTAGATTTGATAAGTAATCATAGCTTTATTGACATCAAGATAGCTCACTCTGTGGGTTTTGATATTAGACTTACTGTCAGCATAGCTTCTTCTGACTTGTTATTAAGAACTGTAGGAAAATGTAAAATAAATCTTCCAATGAGTACAGAAACTTACAGAATATTTAATTTATCCTTAATGTGAAGGTGATGTGATCCTCAGTCGAGACTTTCAAGGCCTGCACAAAAGAAAATAGAAATTTTATATGAGCATATATGACCACCTTTAAAACTTTGTGAACTAGCTAGCATGAGGATTTCACCTCCTCCTCCGTTTGAAAATCTCTCACCTGACTGTAGACCTATATCTGTGTAATCCCAAACATACCCTAGAGAAGAGGAGGCATTTATAAGAAAGGAAATAAAAAGCCTGTTTGATTCAGATATCAGAAGGCCTAGTAGATCTCCGTGGAGAGCACAAGTAGTGGTAACTAAGTCAAAAAAAAAAAAAAAAAAAAAAAAAAAAAAAAAAGGTTAGTCAGACATTATTTACAAACAATTATTTTACCTTAAAAGATGCCTATTCTCTACCTAAGATTACAATGATAGTTTTGGAAATAGCAAAGTATAGTCTATACTCTAAACAAGACCTAAAAAGTTCCTATCATCAAGTTCCCCTATACAAAGCAGACTGCCCTTACACAGCTTTTGAAGCTGGTGGTAAATTGTATAATTTCAAATAATGCCATTTGCAATCACAAATGAAGTGGCTGTGTTTCAAAGAATTTTGAATGAAATAATCGAAAAGGAAAGTCTAAAAGGAAACATTCGCATATATAGACAATGTAGAAGATGACTTACCTCATGTGGCAAAGCGAGCACGTATATGCCTGACATGCAAAATGAGTGAAAAAAAGGAAAATGAAATATGGCTACCCTGACACCTTAATTTAAGAAAGACATAGTCTCAAAGCTAGGAGAATTCACGAGAGTGGCTGAGCATATGCAAATTCTTTTTGCAAGATCAGATCAGCTGGGCATAGAAACATAATGCGAGAGAGAATAGGGAGTTCACTCATGAACGTAGTGCTGCTTGTATGGAGTGACTTTGTCAGTTGGAAAGAGATTACTTGTACTTCAGACAAGCTATTTTGACGAAAATGACAGAGGGGAAGTTTGACCTTGACCGTATTCCCGAGTTCAGCAGCTCTGCATCTGAACCATCTGTGGTTGAATGGATTAAGAAGGATGAACTGGTCTGTAAGATGAGCTCAACGTGATCTTGAGAGGGATTAACATGTCACCGCAATGGAGAGTGACTGTGGTTCACCTGAAGACTGACTCAATGTGTGTGCATCATCAATGTCGGTTTCTGATACACTGCCTGGAAAGTCTTCAATGCGCATAAAGGCAGCAACAGCAAATGTTGCTAAGATGTCAGCTCAGTACAATCAAGGAACTGGTGGAGGAATATAAATTGACTGTTAACATATAGCTCATCAGATCCCATGAAAACTGTGCGAATCAGCTCACCAGAGTGCCTCAATATTGGCTGGGTGCTGTTTGGAAATAAACAGAACCAGTGTGTGCTGCATCTATAGAAGAGCATGAATCAACCCACATTCAAGCCATCCATTGATGTAGTGGGTATCCCAGTGTGAAGCGCATCTTGTACTTTATAAGACAGATGCACCCCGAGGTTTCAAAGGCATCTGTTCGGGCAGTGGTTGGATAGTATGAAGTCTGCTAATCCATTGACCTGGTGCCAGTACATTGGAAATTTGGATGGTTGGATGTGTGCAAGAATTGGAGCAGGGTGGAGATGGACATAACCCATTATGAAGACTGGCATTACCTGACTCTGATTGACTGTGTCCCTAGTCAGTTTTCCATCTGGCGACTGTTACCACATCATGAAGATGCCAGCATCATCAAAGCTGGAGTAGTTATTCTGAGAGAGAGGGCCACCTGCTGAATTGCTCATCAACAATGGCACAGCATTCTGTGGAGAGGTATTTGCAAGGCTTGCTGAGAACTGGGGTGTCCAACTTAGATTCCAGTGTGCCCATCAACCATCAAGGAATGGCATCATGGAGAGATGCCATCACACCATAAAGTGTACCACTGCTAGGTCAGGATGATCCATTATTGAGATGTTATATTGGTGTAACATTACGCCAAAAGATGACACCATATCAGACCCCTTCCCACATCAGAGATCTGTATCATTGGAAGATGACAACAATGATAGGTCATCTGAAAGCAACTCAGATTCACCACCATTTTTTAGCACAGGGCCAGATTATTCATCTATGGGACCAGCAAAAACAAATGCTGAAGACAACAATGATGATGATGCCAATAACAAAAGAGACTAAGTGGGGACAAATGCAGAAGAGACAGGCAGAGCCCATCCACCTTTATGTAGAAGCACTCGACAAAGGCGACCGCTATCTCCATGTCATACATGTGATCAGGAGATCAGGGAGGAGTGTAGAAGAGAAGACAACTTACCTCGTGTGGCAAAGCGAGCAAGTATATGCCTGGCTTGCAAAACAAGTGAAGGAAAGTAAAGCAAAAAGAAATATGGCCGCCATGACACCTTAATTTAAGAAAGAAATGGTCTTGGAGCTAGGAGAATTCACAAAAGTGGTTGAGTAGATGCAAATTTTTTTGCAAGATCAGCTAGGCATAAAAACATGACACAAGAAAGAATAGGGAGTTCACTTGTGAATGTGGTGCTGCTTGTATCGAGAGATTTTTACTTGTGGTATTAATGAAAGAGAACATGACACTAACTTGGCCAGAATCAAAGCACTGATTGAAAAGTATGGTCTCACTTTAAATGAGAATAACTGTGTCTACAAAGTAACAAAAAATAAAATTTCTCGGTTATAAAGTAAGTAACCCTTTATAAGAACGCCCCCCCCTTCCAGGCAATCTTAGAGTAGAATCATTGGAATACTTGCTTACAACAGTCGTTGGATCCCAAACTATTTGCTAAAAATTAATTATTTCAATTTTATTAAATTCTGAGACATTTACTAAGTACAACAGACACCTAACGAATTCTGAAGGACATAAAAAGGAAAATGCTCTGAGTAAAGCAATAAAGATGAGAGCATGTTAGTCTGACTGAAGAGAGAAATAATAATTTAATGACAAAGCAAGTTAATCTAAAGAAATCATAGAATATATACAAAATGAGGTTCTTCACAACATCATAAAGCAGCATCAATCAAAATTGATGATAACTAGACAATAATTCTCTATGTATTATAGGGTTTAGAAAAAAATGGTATACAAAAGCATAATATAAATGTTTTATCAGGATTATTGATATATAAATGTTTAAGTAATATATTTATTTTAGTAATCTATTCCTAACATTAAGGCAATTTAAAACTGAATGGTAAACCAGTTTAAGCAATATACCCTGTTTTTCTTATAAATTAATTAAATAAAAAAAATATGAAAATCTTGTTTATTGGATAAAAGTCCTTGAAGCGAAGTAGATTCAATACCCAGACAAAAGCAAATACTAAATTTTAATAAAGAATATTTATAATAAAACAAATCTTAAAAATGAAAAAAAATTATGAACAGAATGGCCCATGGTGCTCACAAAAGCTTTTGCGAAAGTAACAAAGAGAGAAAGAAAATGGAAGTTAAATTGAAATGAAATCAAAAACCGTTACAAAAAGTTCACTTGTCTATCTTTTGAAAATGTACTAAGAGTTCAGTAGATTTTGGTTGTCAATGGAATAAAATCAATTTTGAAAACCCAAGTTGATTTTTTTCTTTCTTTCAAACTTAGAAAAAAAGAATACAGCTCTTGTTTGTAAGAGAAATGTTTGGATTTTTTTTAAACAAGAAACATTTTATGAAAGTTATTTCACTAAAAAGTATTCTAATGTTTAAATAACAATTTAGACTCAAGTTTAATATAATTATCCACTGCATTTAACATGATTAGCCACACCAGGTTTTATTGATATGCAAAATAAATGGAATCTAAAGGTTTATTTGCTGAATCATGGCAACATCTATCTGTGCATTTAAAATGAAGGCTGGTTTGTTCTATGCAAATGAAAAAAGAAAACAACATTTATATGAAATATTTTGAATTTCCAAGTCTCAAATTAATAGACAAATTCCAAGTTTGAAGTTATATAAATGAGTCATAAGGCTGACTTAATAGATAAAGAAAATAAATTTAATTTCTTCAGAGTTTACAAAAAGTAAAATGCTGTTGAAAATTGCAAAAATGATTGGCCGGTACCACTGAACATTGAAGATTCTGAATGTCTGACGGAAGCCTGATAAGACAAAGGTGAGAATTTTATTTCATCAATTTTTCTTATATCAAGAGAGAATTTATATCAAAAAACATCCATCTCCATGGTAGTCAAGAAATATTGAAAAGCACAAAATCTCAAAGTCTAAATCAGGTGTCATAATACATGAAAGTGAACACTGAGCCTCCATTAAAAGACATCATTATGGAATAATCAAGTGAAATAGGCATCAGGATCCAGGAAGACCAATTTTTCAACCATTCTTTTCACTAATGAATGACATGCTATTCTTGCTGACCAGATGGATTGAGAAAAGACTATGTAGGTGACTACTGGTTGAACTCATACTTACAGATTGAGTCATCAACAAGGCAGAAGTGGAATGATCTTTGGAGACAGAATTATGATAGCAAGTCCCAGATGATTTTAAGATGATAGCTAAGATGAATTGATTTTTTAAGGCAAACACAGATTCTTGATTGAAGAATTCAAATACAGTCAGAGAGATGATTTTTATGAATGACAATGTTCCATCATGTTCAACATTGAAAACTAATGAGCCCCTGAATGGGTTACAAAGATACTCATTTGATTAAGTGGTTGGCTTGTTTGCCTGATGCTAAACAAATTGAAAATTTCTTGAGCCTTCTAATAAGATTTACATTAGTGAACAGCAACTTTAGTAGTAAAGATCAAATTTGGAATTCTATTTTAAACATTCCATCATTTATTTCATATGAAGAAATACAACAGCTCACAAAATTAATAGACAAACAACATCTAAAAATACATTTCTTGCAGTTTCATTAACCTACTTAATCATGTGAAACTTAGAAAATATGATAAAATCTATGGATTTTATAAGGCAACCATTTATGCCTGCTTTGAATATTGTTGTGTGTCTGCTATGTATCTAGAGATTCTTGATAAAATTTAAAGAAGAATCTGGAATGTTACTGGTCCTGACCTAGAATCTCAGCTTCGGTTACATTCTCACAGATTTCAGCACAGTATTGGCCACAATGTCTAATCAATTTACACTTGAAATTGCTAGATATAAACGTAAGTTCTATTCTAACAATTTCTTCTCTCATACTTTCTGCTTGTAGAACTCTCTTCTGGCTTCTTGCTTTCCAGTCAACATTGATCTTTAAAAAATTGGATGCAATTTCAATCATCATTTCATGTCTCTTTGAATCCTCTCCTTTCACTGATTACTCTCCTTAATTTTTCACTTTCAGTAACCCCTTCAGGTGAAATGATTAAAAAGAAAAACATTAATAAAACTCATCACATTATAAGAGTTTCGTATAATCTACTATAATTGATAAATATTATATGAAATATCTGACACATTAATAGTGCAAATATTTTCTGGAATTCTTTATTAAAAATTAAAAGTGGCTGATAATGTAAACTGCAATGTGAAACTGAACAGAGTATTGAATCAATTTCAACCAGTATCTATAATAAAAAAAATTTAAAAAAAAAGGTATTCAGTTTATATCTGTGTTCACAGATGATTAAGTTTTAAAAATTGTAAAAAAATTCAAGCAAAGCAAAATATGCAAAAATTAAATATATCAATTTGTTTGTGATGTTAGCCATTTTTTGATTTTCATGCAAATACTTTCTATGTATAAAATGAGGTTTCCAGTGACAAAGGATCAAATATTCTTGGATAAATCAAAGAAAAAATACAAGATATTCTTTTTTAAAAACTGACAAAGTTTCAAACAAAATGTAGATATGCATTTAGATTTGATAAAAAAAGGGGACTAAATCAGACAGGAGAAATTAATTTCAAGCATAATCATTAAAATGAACAGGATAGTTATCAGATGGTGAATGAAGAAACAAAAATACAAGATTTAGATCAAAATTAAGAAAATACTCATACAAAATTACAAATCTTTGGTGTTCATTCTCTTTACTGTTTTTGAAGTAAATAAATATTAGTAGCAATGTGACCTGGATGTCAGTTTAAAAATACCTGATTATTAACTGAAAATGCAATATCTGCTATTACTTATTTAATAAGGAATTTAAGCAACTCTGAAAGAGGATCAGCAGAGATGATCAACAACTAAAAGTCAGTTTTATTAATATTTTGTTAATAATAACATCATTCATGTATTAAGAAAATCTCTCATGGTTCTTGATTTTCTTAATGATAGATGATTATCTGCAAAGATATTTATTAGAGCAACATTCATTCGATATAGATTTAATTCTCTGAGAAACTGTTTCATAAAATATATAATCAGTTAATTTTCATTCAAGTTTAAAGACTGGGATTTTTTTCCATACAACAAGGACACATACAGCAAGTCAAATAATTTCAAGTCTTTGTAAAACTTTGATTGTCTGCTGTCAACATGTGTGTGTATATATATATATATTGAACTGTCAAGGAGCTCCCAAAATAAATATGGGATACTAAAAAGGGAAATGAAAAGAAGTGTGTCAAAATATGTTTACCATTTTTATTAAATGAAACAATGGCAAACAATAACATAACATAAACATAGTACTGAGAGTTAATGAGGTTTGCACTCTACAAAATTTCTACCTTTTGAGATATGGTGAGGTGAGGTGGTTATCTATGAATATCTTTGTTCCTCATGGTCTGAGTCTGGACATTGGTTGCAGCACGTTACTTTAACCTCTTCTCTGGACCTGACCGGTATCTAACTGTAGCAAGGGCCTTAATCCATCTTGGTTGTCCCTACTGTGCCAAGGGCATTAACTCACCTCACTTATCTGCTAAGTAGAGTGTTCTATCTTACTTATACAACTTTAAGAAATTTACATTACCTAATTTCAATATATATTTTCAAGACAATAAGAAATTAGTTGTTAGAGTTTGTGTTATAAATACACTATTGGTTAGTGCTATTTCCAAACCAGTGCAGACATATAATAATGGCAATATTAAACATTTCCTTGTCATAAAACATTTTGGCATTCATTGACTGAGCAACTAGTACTACTTTTGGTTGAAATTTATAAAACCTTTCTCTTACAACAATTTTTCAGGAAAATGCATTTCTCAAGTCCAGTCGCTGTCAGCACTGTTTCCAACATTGATGGGGGTTTCCTTCCTAACCTTTTATTCAAAATAATGTCTTCTGATGTATTTTTATAATATTGTGTTGGGAATGTTGTTTAGTTTAGTCTGTATTGCAGTGAATCCAACTGAACCCAAAATGATAGCATGCCATCTGTAGCTTTATAGACATTTATTCCAAGTAAAAGGCAATTTCCTGTTTTTCCTCTGAAACAGACCAGAACAGCCAGGCAACAATGCTCTAATAATACAGCAGTAAAAGTGTTAAGTTTGCTAACAGAGATATGTATTTTTGAGAAGTGAAAATGAAACATGAAATAAAAAGTATTTTTGTGCAAATAAAAATGAAGGAAAGTAAATAATCAAAAGTTATATTTCAACTTCAGATTTTGTTGTATAATCAAATCAATTGAAAACACTAGCCAGAGAATTTAACACAAAAAATCAATTTCATGAAAACTCTAGATATTATAAAAGCAGATCATTCTCTACTTACATAGCTAGATAAGTTGTTCAAGGTTAATAAATATGTTACCATGATTTTAAAAGTGATTTACAATTGTGTGAACATGACGTAAGGCATTTGTTTACTCTTTGCTGTTAGGGTCAAGTTTTAGGTATACCAATTTGGACTCTAGTTTATTTCAGAATTCTAATCTGAACCTGATTAGAATCCAAATGGATGATTGGGAATACAAACTGTTGTAAGGTTTGAAGTGTGGGTGATTTTTTTTCTCAGAATGAGAAATGGGAGAGCTGAGTTGGAATTCCAGTCAAGTTTGTCACATTCATTTACAGGCATATATACTTGGGAAAGGTATGAATCCATCTCTTGTCCTTACAACTATGGTTAAATAGTAAGGCAGTCAGAGCTTTATTTGACAACCAGTCTAGGAGAAGGAAATCTGAATCCAAAATCAACCTGAAGAAGGTTAGCAAAATGCAGACAAGCTTCTTATAGGAGTCAACAACCAGCATGCAACTAGGAGATGAAAAACTCTCATTCCAAAAAGGCTATAACTGCAGCATCATCTATGGCACGTGGTGCACTAGTACAGGACATGTGTTATGATGGAAAGTGTGCAGGTTGTTCAATAAAAACCTAGAATTCACTGTACTCTCACTCATGATTCTTGAGAGCACAATCCATCTTCATCCATATAAAATCGAACATATGTGTATCAGGAAAACTGCATAGATGTGTTTGTCAAGCAAACTTGATATTTTTCACAGGAATTCAAATGCAAACATTGTCTATTACTTAACCTTGTTATCAAGATAATTTCCAAGTCATTTTAGTATTTAAAAATATATTTTTAATGCTATTTCCTTTCCTAATTTACACTCTATACAACTTCCTTTTCTTTAATATATATGAATTGTCACAATGATTTGGGGAAAACTAACAGAGTGGTTTTCTGTTGCCTTTTCTATTTTGAATACAAAATTGACAATGTATGCAAGTTGCAATACTAGGGTCTAAGAGCCCATTCTTCTCTTTGATTTTAACCATAGCTTGGTGTAGTGAATTCATGTCTTTTTCTAAGTGTGAAGTGAATGCGATAATCTTAGTTATAATTTGAACTCAGTTCACCAATTTCATTTTTGGTGTCACTTAACCATTATGCCAGTAGATTAAGTAAGTTTTATTAGTTACAAAGGATCTTTCTCATATTATATTTTGATAATCTCCAACCAGTTCTTTGGTAAAACAAAAAAATCTAACATATTTATCTCAATTGATCATTTTTATACTTGCAGATTCATTAGGGGTAAGAAAAAAAAAATTGAAATTATAAAAGGAATTCATAGATAAGAATTTTTTTTTTTCAAATATTTTTTACCACCATAATTGACAATATGACTAAGTAGATAAATAGTTAAATAATTGTTATGGTAAATTTCCGGTTTTATGAGTTATTTTAAATATTTTTACCCCCATATTTGACAATATCTCTAAGTAGTCAAAATGGGTAATTTTTATGACAAATTTCCTGTTTTATAGCTTTTTTCTTTCTTTTTTTTTTGAGAATAATGTTCAATGTTTTGATGTTCTTTCTGAAATTTCCTTGGTTTATTTATCTGTAAAAAAAAAAAATTAAAATTCAACTTTTAAAAACAAAGAAAATATATTCAGAAAAACAACTGAATTTTTGAACTCACTTGTATTTGTTCTCAACATTCTCTTGATTTGGATACAACCTGGAAAACTGGATTTGTTGGATATAATCAAGGAGTTTTAGTTTTTTTATAGCTTAAAAATATGGAAATACAATATAATTTGATTTTCTTTGGAGAACACCTAATTAAAAGAAGCTCAATTTAGATGAGAACATAAACGAAAACAGATATTTTCAATCAGCTGAATGTAACTATTCCATACTGATGATAATGTCAAGGATATTGAAGAATGAACATTTCTTATAGAACCTTGAAGCAGATCTATCAAATATCTAATGTATAATAATGGAAGAATGATGTCCAAAGAATAAAATCAAACAAGAAAAATTTACTCTTCTATAAACGTAAACTATAGCTTTCCCCCTCCCCTGTCACTGTGTCTGTCTTTCTCTACTCTGCAATTGGTATTTATTTAGCAGGACATCCGCATCCCATGCTTTTTGCCAGTCTCTGGTTTCATTTTTAGGACATGCCTACTACAGCTGACATTTCCACCAGTCAAGTGTTTGGTTCCCTTTCGTATCAAGTGATGATGTTGATCTCTTACCATTTTCAGGTTGCCAAACAACAATGGCAAAATGTTATATAAATGAGACAGAAAAAAACAACAAAAAAACGGAAAGAAATATTTTGCTCCATTACCGAGATATATATAAAAACAAAATAAATAATAGTGAATCTACACTGTCATCAAATATGGCAATTGGCATTGATACAATTCAAACATTTTTATGCCACCAGAAAATGAATGCTTAGCCTAAACAGAATAAAGTAAATAACATGCAAAAGGTTGTCTTGAGTGAGTATTATTTGCATTTTTAAAACTTATAATAAAACCGTCATCGATATCAGAGGTCAATTCCATTTCCTTTCTATCCAAGTGAAGGTATAGAACTTTGAAAAACATCAGTTCATACAAATGTCATGGGAAGAAAAAAAAACAAGGGCAGAATGATTGTCTTTGACATTTGCTAAGTGGATATCCTAGCTACCTGGGATTTTGAAATTTTGAAAAAGTAAGGACAGATGCTGAGAGGAAGGCCTTTATGTTTTTTTTTTTTGTTTTTTTTTTAATTTTCCATGGAGACATGATCTGTCTGATACTAAAAACAGGAGTATTTGTTCATATTGTCATAAAAATTATAAAAATACACTGCAACTTAAATCTTAAATGAGATGATGTTAAAAAGTTTCTGGTTCAGTCCACTTCCCTAATCCTAATCAAATGACCAACCATTGGGTTATTTTTTGGACAGACAACATGGTTGGACCAAGAATGTTTTAGCCACTTGTCATTATAATGAAAAATTTAGTTAAAGAAAATAATTTTTTATATTCCAAGAAGAAAGAGAAATAGAGAAAACTCTGCATATATTGTACATGACTAAACTTACCACCAGTAATATCTTTGCCCCAATAGTGTCTGATTAATTTTCAAAAATATTTCAATTTTTAAAATTCTCTTTAAAAGTTCTTTGACTTTTATTTAATGATTTTTTTTTTATTGGACTGTTTTGTTTTTCATTTTATCACAACACAGAGTCAATACCTTTTTCATTATAACTTATTTTATTACTAGATTTACTCCATCATATTATTGTTGCTTTTTATCACAATGCTCTAAGTCAATACATAATCAATAATACGATTATTTTTCATTCATATTTACACATAAAAAATAACAGGATTATTTACATAGATCAGTACTTCTGTTTCGAGTCAGAATATCTGTGCACTTTACCTCATTTCAGAAGTGTTGCTTCCCAGCCCATCTGTTTAAAATCCATGTAGTATGCATGCAGTGTGAAAAACTTTAGACACATACAAAAAAAAAAATAAAAATAATGCTCATATGTAATATAAATCTATAGACATCCTGCCACCCTTACCTTATTAGATTTATTTCAACATATTTGCTTTACTATCCAATAATAAAATTCTAATTTCTTTTTTCACAAATCAAATCTCTTACATTCCAGATCTGAATCCAAGAGGCAATCCACTTTTCAAATCCAGGATTATGCAGTTAAAACAATAAAGTCTGTTAGTGAGAAACAAACTGAGGTTCCCCCCCACTCATTCTTATTTAAAACAAATATTTTATATGCATCTGAGAGATTTATTGTTTAGCTTCATTTAGATTGAAAATAAATGGTAATAAGTGAAGGCAAGAAGATTGTGTTGTGCCTATCGTTCAAGTGTGGAGTGCTTGCTTGTTTTAAAAATCAGTATTCAAAATCTAGGAATTTACAAAGATTTTAACAGTAATCGCTATGAATTATACAAGCATCACATTTACAAAGCAGACTCAAAATGTACATGCAAAGATTTAGCATGTGTTTCAGACTCACTCAAAATACTCTGAATCTATACACAGAACTGTTCAAGAAAATCAAGATCCTGTAATATAAACTGGTGAGACCTTATATATTATACAAAGTAAGAAACAACAAATTTTCTTTTATCTGAAAACCCAGACAAATGATGCTGGAAGTTGAGTGTTGATTCTGAATCTGTATTCATGGTTGTTCAAACAAATGACATTTTTGAGATATGGTCATAGACCATATTCAAGGTAAGTGTTACATTAATATTATGTTAGTATCAATTCATGTTAGTTGAAAAGCTGGAAAATATTCAGATTTAATAAGCAACAGGCTAACAGTGTATCAAAGAATGGAATGTCAGAAGTCTGTTAAAATGCACTTCTTACATTTTCATTGTGATCATTTTCCCTAACAGATCTGGGTGCCATAAGTGATGAAAATTGTCACAGGTTCTAGGAAAATGTATCAAAGATCAAATTGAAGTATCAAGGTTAGTTCAACTCAAACATGATGAGTAACTTCAACTGCTTTCTCCAACAGAAGATTAGCTCAGTGCACAAGAACAAAAGAAAGCTTTTCTCAAGATATCAAATACAAAATAAATAAATCTACAATTTCACAAGGTCTAAAAACAGACATGTGAAAGTAGACTTGGTGTCTCCCTACATAAACAAGTAACACTTCCCAACCAACAGAAGCAAGATAAAAAATATTAAATTTTGGCTTTCATTTGATGTTTATCTCCAGCCTATATAAGAACAGACAAAAGCCACTCATGACAACTGACAGCAAGTGCACACAAAAAGTACTCACAGCAAGTAGACATAGCACATTCACTTACAAGACACTGAAGAAAGTCTTTTCATCCAGGCACTCATACTATACAGAGAGATCAAACACCTTACTCAAACACCTAATTATATCGATTACAGAAAAAAAGAATTTCCTAAGTGAGTTACTTTTATCCATAAATATATATATATATATATATATATATATATATATATGCACACATATATATGATTAATACAAGTAAATTTTTCAGCTGATTGATGATATATATATATCTATATCTCACACCTACATATACTACACACTTACACATATATGGACATTTGCTTTGTTAAACTTTACTTTTCTAGACTTTCTATAGATTTTGTTTAATCCTTCTAAGAAGATCCTTTCTCTTTTACTTAATTGCTATTATTATTAAATTGTATTTAAATTTCCTCAATTTGGAGCATATGAAGGATTGTTTGCACTTTCTTTCTCTCATTTGCTGCCAGCACATCACCTTCTCTTTCCTTTGAAGATGATTAGCAGTAAATGTCTTCATTCAAACATCTAAACAAGGCCAGTAACAATCAGCAGTAGCCTCATGCAACAATACTATTCATATACTACGTAACTTGAACCTAAATATATAATGCACATTTCACAAAAACCTGACATTTCAGAATCAGCATACATAACTTAGTTTCATATAGCATCAATTGTCTGGGTAGCAGATAAGTTATTTTTGTTGTCTTGTTATATAACAAAAGGGCAATTAGAGGCAATACAATGGTATTCTATATTATAATACACCATGGTCAATATACATTGGTTACAAGGACTTTCACCTTTACATCCTATTTAATAATAGATTTAACAAAAAATACCTGCATTCTCATCATTGACATTAATAATTAATGCCATATCACTTCAGGACATAAGCAATCATATCTCACCATGGATTCCTTTTCATTATTATCTTTAAATTGCCATGAATTCTTGGTAAAGATAGTGGACTGGTTTCCTGTAGATATTTTGAATTTATTGGCAGCAAGTTTGAGTCTACCCAGCTCGAGGCATAAATAGATTTAGGTTGAGCATGTGTGTGAAATTGAATGCAACAGACTAGGCCAAAATTTGAATTCTACTCACTGATCCCATTTTCCATGCTGTAAAGTGGTTTTAAATGGGTGGTAGTTTGTTAATGTTGGTTGCTTCTCCTTTTCACCTTTTTGTTTATTTTTCACCTGTCAATGTTGATACTTAAAAGAAAAGCATAAAATGTATCACGTCCATATGAATTGATTAAAAAGAAAATAAATAAATCAGACACAGTCTGGCTACCTCCAAATTTCTTTTTTTTATTAAGCTGTTTAATCTATCAAGTCCTCAGAATGTGAGAAGCCCCAGAACTTGTTCAAACATTATTCCAGTGTATTATATAGCACTCATAAAAGTTTTTTTTTCTCAAGTAAGGTTATCTAGTGTTGCCAGGGCTAAACTACTTGCAATCCATTGTCATTTAGTTTGGTATTGGTTGAAAATGGAAAGGAAAACAAGTAGACATAATAAAGCAAGCAGACTGTTTTATTTGATTTTAACTTCTTTACAGTAAATCTGTTTTGTACAATGTGTTTGAGAGTCTCTCTCTTGTAACTATTTTTCTTAGTAAAAAAAATAAATTAAAAAAACAGACACATGTACAATTTGTCTTAGGCTTTCTTTTTGTTTTATTTACTTTAAGAGGACAGTAAGTTTCAAATCAAATATAATGACTTATCTAAATGATTTTTCAACAGTGCAACAAGAAACTTTTGCAGACAGATCAATGAATTTATTCAAATTGAAATGATAAAAGCCAAAAAAACAGTTGTGTGCAAGTTAAGAAAAAAAATTCTATTTATATTTCTTTGTATATTACTAAGTAAGAAATAAACATGAAGAAGTTTGTAGAGTGAACAAATCAAAACAATGATGAAAACAACAAAGATAAGGATAAGACTGAATCATTCTTGGAATAATAAAAAAAAAATACTTCTAAGATATTCCAATTAATCAGTTTGTAAAACCTTATGATAATTGACACAATCATTGATATTCATTCAAAGCTTTTCAAGATTCAAAATATAATTATGTGGTTGCTTTTTTTTGTTGTGTGTGTACTCTGCACACAAAACCCCACCTCTCCTAAAATTTGGTGAATTCAAGTTTGTCATAGATGGGAGCAATCACAGAAGTTGACCCAAACAAAGTGCTAACGTAAGGCCTTTTGCTCTTTGCCATTTGAAAAATGAGATATTCAGAATATTGTCCTTTAAAATGTTTTCTTCTCAACAAAGTCAAAATGGCCATACAAGTAATGAGAAATTAGCTTGCAACATCAATAAGATAGTATTGTATACTTTTGGGGTGGAGCAGTTGATGTCAGAAACTGGAAAGTAGAGAAATTCACCTTGTGGTGATAAATCTCACTTTACAAAGATTTCTCAATAATTACTAATAAAAAAAAAAAAAAAAATGAAAAAACAATTTTGACAGAAAAATAAGTAAAAAATTCTCCAGTTTGACCAGTATCTTATTTTGCACTTTGCTAAGTTCAAATTTCACCTGACAAAATTTGTTGTTACGCAAAGTGAAAGCCCAAATAAATTCTAAAGAATTCATATTGGCTTGTCAGATTCATGTCACCAAATAGTAACTGAGAAATCAACAGATAAGAAACAATTGTCAAAAGACACATGGCACCAAAAGTCAAGCGTAAAGCCAAAATATACAGGGTGCAATAACACTAACATCTGATTTTAACAGATACATTTACCAAAATTACACAAAAAAGAGTAAATTTATTGAATAAAATCTCCATTGGCTTCAACCACAGCCTCCAGATGATCTTGGAATCTCCTGCAACTCTTCTAAACGGTCGCCTTGTTTAAGTTGATGAATGCTGCCATAATCCTTGGCGTCAGTTTATTTTTGGTTTTACAAGGAATTTTGTTGCTCTTTTGCTCAACTGTGCTCCATACATAATAATCAAAGGAGTTGCAGTCTGGGAAGTTAGGTAGCCAGATGTAAAGGGTGATGTGGTTGCAGAAATTGCTTAACAGCCATGATTGTGTTCTCCTACTTGTGTGGCATGGTGCAGAATCCTGTGGCCAAACATAGGATCTTCTAGCAGCCACCCGCTTGACCCAAGGCAGCACTACTTCCTCAAGGCACTTGATGTAGGCCATGTTTAGTCTGAGCTCCTGTGGAAAGAAGAACATCACTATCACTAGTGATCACACCAAACACCTTCGTAATCACCATTAGACTCATCCAGCTATTTCCGAATCCTCTGCACTGTCTTCAGATTGTCACCCAAACACACTGAAATATTTGTATAGAAGCTTCCAGTGTGAATGCCAAGCAGTACATCATGCTGTTTCCAATTTATGGCAGATTGAATTGTGTCACAATGCTCTTTTTCCTCAGATGTTGCCCAACTGACACCCACTATGGTGTGCAGTTGACAAAATCAAAAACAAACAACACACATGCAAAAAATTAAAAATATAAAATGGTGACAATTTACCTATGGCACTCTGTACACTGTGGAGTTAAAGGTATGCAAAAAGAAAAACAAGTTTGTTACTCTTCACAAGTATTCTTTTAACATGAGATTGAAAAATTCTATTTTAACATTATGTAACTATGAAAGATAGTATTCCCATAATCAGGCTCTGATGAATCTTCACACACACTTGAAGAAAAAAGATTCCTGTTTATTTCATTAAGTCCTTTTTTTTTCTTTTTTTTTTTTTTACTTTTCAAACATTTTAGAACACAAAAAAATTTCATGAATGAATATTACTGAACTATTTTACAAATCAGAAATGGATCTGTTTTGACTGAGCAAGAATTGAAGAAAAAGAATTTAAAAACTTAATTTAAGATTTTTATTATTATTATTAAATACTGTATAAAGGTAATTACTATATATTATAGTGTTTTAGATATTAATCTAATGTAAACATTTAATTTACTGTTCAGCAGGGAATAAATTTTCGTGACACTTTATTGCAAAAAGACTTGGACAGTAGAACTGTAGTTTTTTTTTATCAAATGCAATCACATGATAATTTTGTTAAACCACATACAGTGTTAAGCAGTTTATATAATTTAAATAATAAAAAACAACAAAAGGGTCTCAACAGCCAATTTAGATATGGCACAAATGTGGAGAGCAAAGTAGTCTAAATAAAACATTCTTTTTCCATTATGTTTCCAAGTTCCTTTAATTTGAATTTACATTGGAAGAAGAGCGCAGCAAACAACACAATGGTTACCAAACACTTGGAAAAAAGAAATGCAAGTTTGGGAACTTGTTACCTGCATCGACAAACCTCACTGTGCACATGATTTGTAAAAAATTAAAATATATCCCAATAGAAGTAGGCAGAAATTTGAAAGACACTATATCGACAATAGAAGTCATAAAGACACAGCAGCTGATTGGTCAACTTAATTAAGTTGACCAATCAGCTGCTGTGTCTTTACGACTTCTGTTGTCGATATAGTGTGTTTCAAATTTCTGCCAATTTGACTGATGGTGGAACACAAGGAGGGCATATAATCTTTTTGGTAGGAAGTACCAATAGATATATATTCCCACTGCTTAGCAATCAAAAGTATTGTCAAAAGTACTCTAGCAGCGAAAACATTAGCATGGCTGATGCAGCAGAAATATGTCTTTTATTATAGGAAATTTTTATTAGAACTGTTGCAACTTGAAGATAATGCTGATACAAATTATATGTAAAACTAACAATTCCTGTCTCTATGATGCAGTATATTCAGCAACCCAAATTTTGGATAAGAGACTTAGCATAAAAATGGCTATTTTGAGAGAAATGAAAGATAGAAGAAAAATTGCAGAAATCTCTTGGAGACCAACTGATGCACAAACTATAGACTTGCTGACAAAGTAGTGCCATCATTTAAGATTCTTGGGTTCCTAAGGAATCCTCTGTTTAATGAATTCACATTTCCTCACAGGTTAGAATGGCAGTTTTAACAGGCAAGAAAAAAAAAAAACAAAAAAAAAAAACAACAGCAAATGACTTTCAGAGCCACCATAGATATACTTGGGTAATTTTTGATAGCAATGTGCAAGTTGATTGACCCAACTAGACAATGATTAACAAACATTGATTTTGAAAAATTCATCACCACATACAGGAAGAAATGGCCATAAATGAAAGGAAATTTATTGACATGTTCTAACTGAAAACAAATTCAACTTGAATTTTCTATTGAAGCAAGTGATTAATGTTAGAGGAAGAACAACTTGAATTAAAATGCATTTACACAACAGTGGATGAGTGGATTAGTATAAATCCAAATACCAATGATTAATAATCTAATTTGTTTTTATTTTTTTTAAAATCACAGAATCAATCAGACCACTCTAAAGAAGGTTCCGAGCTTTTGGAGAATTCGTCTGTCAACAATCTCAAAACACAAACCACCTAAAAACATATGATATGACAGAACAAAGCTACTGTCATGAAAACTGGCTCTTCAGTCTGACAGAAACAAATAACATTTTGCCTTGAAATCAACAATGAAAACCAAATTAAAGGCAGCAATATTTTTGGTTTTATACTTTACCATTAAGTGTGAATGGCTGCCTAAGATAAAATCTTCTTAACACAAATGTCAGTTATGCAATATTTTGTTTTGTTAATTAGTTATTTCATATGAAATTACTTGTTATGAATAGAGATTGAATTAAGAATGGGTTTTATATTTACATGAATATTGAGTGATTTAAATTTATAAAAAGAACTTTTGCTCAGATGACAACTGATTGCTGGTTGCCTTGCAAATGGTTCACTCATTGACGTTACACCTAGAATCAACATTTGAAGTGGCACTCTGACAATCATTATAATAATTAGCAATGAAACCATTATTCAGACATTCTTTATTATTGGTAATTTATTAGTATGACTATCTTTGCCATATCAAGAAAATGGTTTGAAAATAATTGTCCCAAAACAATTATTCAGCAAACATTTATTCAAATTGTAAACTGTTTGAATGAAAATTAATTGAAAGGACAATTATACTAAATGATAATTATTTGAAATACATATGTTTGAAATATCTATGTGGTCTTGCATTGAGAGAGTCAATGCTGATTTACCTAGAACTAATAATGCCCTTGAAGGATGGCATAAGGCTTTTCTGCAGCAAGCGTCATCCTGTCATCACACAATATAGAATTTTTTAGGCACTCTTAAAAGAGAACAGAACTTGCAAGAGAATTCATATTGCAAAAGTAAATTGCAATGTAAATGGAAAACTTATAAAAATTAGTGGCAACATTTAATGAGTACTCATCAGTAGTTGACTATTTGCATGCAGTATCAAATAACTTCAGGTTATAAGGATTTTTCTTAGTAAATTGTTTTATTAATGATATTTTTATTTCAAATAATTATCATTTGTGTATTTTCTTTTAATTTTTACATTTTTATTTCAATAAAGGATTTTGCATTTCGAATAATTATCATTTAATAAACCACCAAGGAAGTCCAGCTGAAACTGCTTTTGTACCTAGTCAACCAAAATAAATCTTTAAAAAGTTCATGGTAATAAAAACTAATGTTGGATTAAAAAAATTATTTAACTGCTTAAAAATTATTTTCTGTCTGGTATGAAAGCAGATACAAACTTCCAAAGTTTCCAGCAAGAGTTGTGTATCTCTTAAATAGGTTAAGTGAATTTTGCTTTGCTGTGACAGCTTTCCATAGCCTTGTGGTAAAGCACACTTAACTTGAAAGTCATTTCCCAGATTAAAAATGGAATACAGGCTTGTTTTCTTCAGGAGGTACATTTTTTTTTGTAAAACTTTTGATGTCTAGGATAATAAACATTAATTTCACCATTTAACAAAAAAAGTCTACTCAAATACATCTAAATCACTAAATATAACATTTATAATCATCTTGGATGAAAATAAAACCCATTAACTGCTATCGTGATTCTGGACTCAGAATAGAGAGAAAAGTATGGTTGACTGGTAAGTACAAGAAAGTTATTTACTTAGTTCATTTAAGTTTGACACAAGGCCATAGCAGTGGGAGAACTTATGAGTAATGAACTCATTACACTAACCAATTGGTCTTGGAGATGAGCTGATTAACTACTGTAGCATGCAAAGTGTCTAAGCTTAGTCTATCACAAAGCCACAGTACCAGGCCAACCTGTGAGGTACAAAATCACTATACTAGCTAGCCAATGACTGTGTGATGAGCATGCTAACCATCATAACATGGTTACTTAATAAGAACCACACATTTTACACTAAAAATTCTAAGAATGCTAGATATGATCCAATGAAGTTCTCATAATTTAGAATAACATATATTTTACATTCCATACATAGTATAATTTCCACTTGGAATTATATTAAGAGCTTTTCTAATGAAGAGAGTTGGATATGTATCAATTGACTTAACCCATAAGCCTACCTGAAACAATTATGATCTGTGTAGGAAACATTTTTAAACAAGTTATTTCAGTTAATCATTTTTTTTTCTGTCTGAATTTCTGGGTTGAGGAGTTAGCATTATTTATACTATTTATATTCTGACTATTGTCCTCATCTTTGTTGTTATCACAATGTTTCAGAGGTTTTTGCCTTCAGCCTTCCTCAGGTGTATATTAATCTGGATAATCTACAGAGAATCCTGAACTGAACTCTTTATTTAATTTACCTGAGTAAACTGTTCTCTTTCCATTGCTCATGTCTAGGGATATCATCAAGTTCTTATTCATAGTATCACTCAGTTATTACTCACCCGTTTCCAGTGAGGCCAAGTACACAATACCTGACCCAATGACAATAGCCTAGTGGATTAAAGTATTGGTTCATGAATTTGTTGAGAGAGTGGTTGTGAGATCAATCCCTGGGTCGGGCAGTGTCTAATTGGACTCCGACAAGCAATAATGTTTTCTTCATTTGCTAAGCTCCTACTCCTCATTCTACCATCCATTCATACAAGCTTGTCAATTAAATGGTCTGCTGCTTTCCCCTATTTCTCTTAACTTAAATATGCTTCATGAGGGCTAAGTTTTCAAAGGCCTTCTTCCTCAATATATGTCTAGGGAATTTCAGCTCCCTTCTGAATATAACTGTTCTTTCTGTTGCTAATTTTTAAGAACTCTTTGTTGCTTAATCACTTAGTTTATGGAATTTTCAGTGTTCTTCTGTAGAAACACAATTCTGTTACCTCTACTTTTTTACCTTATATGTGGAGAAATTGTCCAACTTTTATATAAGATGATAGATACCATATAACAATCCAGCATTCTTTTCTTTGTTTCTAAGAAATTTTTCCATTTCTCAACACCTTGCTAAGCTTTTGAAATGCTTCTTTCACACTTCCCATATATTTGAACTTTTGCACCTGCTTGATGTTTAAATTTGTAACTTGCATCTTCAGCTTCCGCCCCCCCCCCATACTTTCTGTCTTCTTGCAGTTGATGGTTAGTCCTTTTTTTCTTGCTTTCATCTACCATACTGTCTAGGTGGTCCTGTAGATTGTTTTCCAAGTTGGTCATCAACAAAGTACCAACTGCATATCTGATATTGTTGAGGTTACACCCCACTGTTAATAAATCCTGGTAGGGTCTCAAGTTCCCTTAGGATAGTCTTGCTGTGTAGAGGCTGAATAAATCTGGGCAGAAGATGCATCCTTGTCTCATGATCATTTCTATTTTTGTATAAAGGGGTATCAGACAAGGGCTGTTGAAACTAGAATACAATTTAAATTATATAAGTAGCCACTATAACTGTTAACATTCATATAAAATATTTTAACTTGACTAGATTCTGGCTTCTAAAGCTGTTTGCAAATATCTTATTTTTAAACACAATGTTAGCTCAAGTTCACTGTATTTATCAGAACAGTATACAGAATCAATACATTCAAATTTCATTTTATGTGTGTGTGCCTGCAGTCAAGTGGTTAGAATATTCACTTTCCAGCCATGAAAGTTGGGTTCAAATCTCACAGTGAGGCTCTGTGGCTGTGGAACAAATATGAATATGCCTGAGCAAGCATCTACTACAAGGACTGGCTAACCATCCTAAAAGAAGAGTGTACTTGGAAATGAGTAGGCATGGAGAAAGGGAAATACACAGAGGTGCAGACTAGCAAATCAAGTGCAAATTCCAGTTGTAACTGCATGTGGTTTATTCCTATTATAATCTTGGGAAAGGTATAAATCCACTCCTCCCTGCACTCTGTCTCATTGCCAAATATCAAGCAAGTCTGACCTTTGGTAAACCACTCTCCTATAAATACGCCATCTGCTGTGTAGAAGTAAAAGATTTTAGTCTCATAGTCAACAGTGGTCAAATAAGTCCTAACTAAACTGCTAAAAGGAAAAGGTGAATCTCAAGAAGAGATGAAGCAACTGATGATATTTTCTTTTGTTTTTTTTTCATTTTCTTTAAGTAGCTGCCAGAATTTGTGGTTATTGTCAAAAAAAAAAAAAAAAACCCACAAAAGTTTATTACTTCATAGAAGGCTTGTAAGCAGACATTTTTGACATTCCCAAAAAATGTATCTTCAAGGGTAAGACTCAAGTTAAATATCTAAAATCATGTATTATTGTTGTTTACATTATTTTAATTTCAATTTTATTTCATTATATTTTAAATATTATTAAAGATGCCCGTCCTTATTTAATGATTGTTATCATTAAGCCTTTAATTTAATTTCCATTTGTTGCAACTTTAATTTTGGAGTAATGCCTCTACCCACTAAGAAAAACAACATTTGTCCAGAATTTAACTGGCTACGTTGGTGACAGATGAATCAGTCTTCTGTGTATCTGCCATGAAGTAAATGGCAAGAATAAATGAACTTCTTGTGCATTTTGTTTTTAGCTGGTGGAAGACGTCAGAACTTATACTAAGTTAAAACTTAATGATTTATTTTTTCATAGCTCATACACCTACACATTATATATATATATATCCACACACCACATAGAGGGTGTATCAAAAATATTTTTACAAATGCTGGGTGTGGGTTCCTCACACCAAAATAAATACAAAGTTCAAATAAACACATGTCTGCAAATATATATATTCATTTCTTTTTCAGTAACAAACACACAAACTCTGTTCAGTACTTTTATTTAATCTACTCACTACATAAGTTGTCCTATTACAATTTTGGTGAGTGTAGAAAAATGAAGGAACAAGTGTTCAATCCTGACTTGCTGTTCATCAGATATATTCCAAATCAGTTATCTGGGACAATAGTCCAAGACAATGCTTTAATCGAATGCAGAAGCAGGAAATGTTCAAAGGTAATTGAAACAATCTTTGAGTTTCTCTGACAGTTTTGCTGCACATCTTTCTCTGAATCTACTATGAATTATAATATGAAGTTTACCATAAAGCTCATAAGTAAGGGCCGTTAAAAAATAAACGTAAAAGAAAACCTGCTGAGACAAGATTAAATTTACTTTCTGTGCAATTTCTTTTAAGATAAGCAGCACAACTTTTTATAAGTAAATCCTAATGATAAGTGCAAATAAGTGAAACAATCTAAATGCATAGATATGATTCTCCCCTATTACCACCATGAAAGACACTACAAGGAGGGGTGGCGCTCAAGTTACTACCACCTCGGAAACTTCTGGTTGCAATCTAATATTACAGAATGAAAACCTTTTTCAATGTTAACTTTAAAGCAAAATAAGCAAACCCTCACACACACAAAAGATGAAGATCTGCATCAGTAATTATGTTACTGTCAGAGAGGTTGGCGACTAAAATGGCTATCCGACTCCAACATCTAGCAAGCAAGGTGGGTTATTAGCAATCCTGTAGGATCAAAAACAAGACATAACACTGAGTGGAAGAACTCTTGAATGACCCAAATCTGAAGGAAAAATATATGGACAGGGTGAAAAGGAAATAAAAGGAATAAAAGGAAAATAGAAAACTCGAAGTGGGACACTTTAAAGGAAGCTTTAGTAACAGCAGCAACTTGTATAAAAAATAAATGAACTAACAGGACAAAAGACATGCTCATCAACAGAATGCATGAAGTCCAAAGATAAAACACTGACATCAGAGAAAGAAAAATACTCCTGAGATGAAATGTGTATATCAGAGAACTCTTCCACAATGAAACAGAAATACACAGAAATATCGACAGACCAAAAATATCAAAATCTGAAGTGGAAGCAGCATTGGCTAAATTGAACAGAAATAAAGTGGCAGGGTCAGACAGAATTGTAATAGAGATCCATGATGACTTAGGCGGTTTTGGCATACATAAGATTACAGAAATAATAAATGAAATCTACAACAGTGGTGATATTGGTATATCAAAATAGATTTATTTTCATAGTACTGCCTATGAAACCAGCTGCAAAAGAATGCAAACTCTATCAGACAATCAGCTTAATGAGCCATATAACAAAACTAATCATCCAAATTCTGATGAATAGAGTGCACAGCAGAATCAGATTGGAAATAGGATAAAAACAGTGTGGGTTTGTCAAAGACACTGGAATAAGGAACTCAATATTTATGCTCAGAATGTTATCAGAAAGAGCAATATAAATGCAGTGTGTTTTATAGATTATGCAAAGTATTCCATAAAGACCTGTTGGAATTGCTCAGCAACCTTGATATATTTGGCAAAGATTTTAGAATAATGAAGAATCTATACTGGCAGCAAACAGCCTGCATACCAATAGAAAATGAGTTCAGCAGAGAGAAATAGAAAGGCATGTAAGACAAGGATGTGTCTTCTCACTAGACATATTCAACCTAAACAGTGACGCAATTCTGAGAGAACGAAGTTGTCAGGTGTCCAGAAATTGATGTCACTTTCTTTCAGCAATACGTCTAGTCTCACCAAAGCCTAGAAAAGCAGTGGTCCCCCAAGTCCACTCACCTGGTTTTTAACAGGTAGCGTTGTTCTCTTATGCAAATAAGCCTGCTGCATAAAAATGGCAGCAGGTGTATGCACGCACGACCGACTCTCAGAGAATGGTTTGACAACCTGATCAAACAATATCACTTCCCTTTAAACATAACTGTTTGGTATGGCCACAGAGATTTTTCAACACGGATCTGTAGATATGATTTCCTGAGGTCCAGAATGGACACATTCGCACCCTGCTGTCTCCAGTCTCACAGTTTTTCTGTGCAAACATCCGCGGCACATGTGAATGTGTCAATGTAGGTATTCAGTTCCCGATAGTCCATTACAGGATGCACCTTATGCTTGTTGGCCTGCAGCACAGCCATCAACAGTATCAGTTCCTTGGGCGGGCCAAACTCCTTATCACTGTACAGCACCAACCAACCATTGTCCATCCATGTTTGCAATTTATGCTCGTACTCCTCTCTCATCTCGCTGGATACCGGATATTCTGAGATCCGATTCTGAAGTTTCCCCTGGTGCATGACCTGCCGACCACTTCCAGGCTGCGACCCAAACTCTCTTCCATTCATTGAATTTCGCACTGAAATCGGCTTCGCTGATATGAATCGCTGCACAGACGGACCGTGGTTTTTCAAACTCCACGCTTCCATGCTGCGTGATGCGAACTCCGAGTGCCTTAATGGCGTCAATGCCAAGCAACAGGTCAAAATCCAGGGGCTTCCCTTGCATAACCAGCACATTGTAGCAATATTACCAGTTGCTGTGCGAATTCTGACGGTGCCCCTTACACAGCAAGCTTGTGTAGCTCCGGTTAATGTAGATACCACCATACCCTGCTTCGACCAAGACCGACATAAACTCGTGCAAGTCAAGGAGAGCCGAGCATGGTGTGCCGTCAACACACACAGTAATGATCGGTAGCACTGAGTTTACTTGCTGTTTGGGGAGTGGACCGGCGCTGAAGTCTTGTCCACACCTCCGTTTCCCAGACAATTTTTGGCCAGATGACCAGTCTTGTTGCATCGATATCAACGCGCGTTAGTTGCTCTTTGCCTTTTCACGCAGTCCCTTGTGAAGTGATCGGGCCCATTACATTCATAGCATGTGACAAGTGGGCTCATGTCTGGGGAAGATCGAGGAGTCTGGGAGGGCTGCACCGCAGCGACGACTGGTTCCCTCTCTGTCTCCTCCTTTATGATTGCCCAAGCTCGGACCAATAGCTCCTCGAGAGATATCATCCACCCTGGCTGAGGACTGCAGGAGCCTTTTCACAGGACCAGGAAGCCCCTGTACGAACACGCATGTCATCGCACTGTCTGGCACTCCTCCAAAAAGGACGGACAGCTTCCATAGATCTGCCAAATATACATCTACGGTCTCACCCAGATGCAATATACATGCCTCAAATTGTTTGTACACCATGAATTTATCAGGGGCAAATGCTGTCATCAATGCTCCCTTGATTCGAGCCGTGTCAGATTTCTCTTCCGTAGATAGTTGCTGGTAAACTGCGAATGCTCCCTTGGTTAGGCGAAGAAGGATGACACAATTAAGCTGCTTCACTCCCAATAGGTCGCACACCAATTCCAACTTCTTGAGCCATTCAACCACAGATCCAGTCCTGTCAAACTCGGGAATAATTTTTAAATCAAACCGGTTGTCCATATCTGCTGAAATAGCTTGTCAGGTGTCCAGAAATTGATGTCACTTTCTTTCAGCAATACGTCTAGTCTCACCAAAGCCTAGAAGAGCAGTGGTCCTCCAAGTCCACTCACCTGGTTTTTAACAGGTAGCGTTGTTCTCTTATGCAAATAAGCCTGCTGCGTAAAAATGGCAGCAGGCGTACGCACATGCGACCGACTCTCAGAGAATGGTTCGACACGCGAGGTACCGAATTCGTTTTGCTCCTGGTAAGTCACTGCCACGTCTATTACAGAAGTTCTACCACGATTCATCATTGGTGGCCACAATCTTAACAACATAAGACAGAAAAAAAGCTACAAAAACTTCTACATAAGGCAGTGAAGGTAAGTGAGAAGAAAGGATTAAACATCAACTCCATGAAGATAGAATGCATGGTTGTTAGAAAAATGATGAGCTCAAAGTGTGAATTGCAAATCAGAGGTACCAAAATCAAACAAAAACAATTTAAATATCTGAGAAGTGTTTTAACAGACGATGTAAAGAATGACACTGAAATCCGAAGGCATATTGAGATAGCCAAGGAAGCATTCCAAAAGCTAAACAGAGTACTAAGAAATAAGGAAGTTTAGCTGGAAACAATAGAAGAGTACTAAACCATTATGTGATATCTGTATGGCAGTGAGTGCTTGACAATCTTCTCAAAGATAAAGAGGAGACTTGAAGCAATAGAAATGTGGTTCTACAGAAGGATGCTGAGGATACTGTGGATGTAGCAACAAGGTTTTGGGAAAAACGTAAACTAAAGGAAACTAATACTTAACATCGGGGAGAGACAGTTGAGGTTTCTGGGGTATATAATGAGTATAAGGTATTAAGAAGTCAAGAAAAACAACTATTGCATTTAAATTTTTGGAAAGCAAGAGGCTGGAAAAGAGTTCCATAATCAAGAAGAAGAAACTGTTAGCATAGAACTTACGGTTTACATCTAGCAGCCATTTCAATTGTAAAATGATGAGACCTTGCCACCAATCTAGTACTGAACAGAGTCTAGGTACTATAGAGGAAAGTTCATCCAAACAATTACCATGTAAATATCTATAGAAAAAGCAAACAATTACCATGAACATATTTATAGAAAAAGCACAGAGAAGATGCATTATGGTGGTGGGAAAAGTGACTGAAGTCAAGATGCCAAATCTGGACCAATGACATTGCAGATTGTTCTTTGAATTTTATCAAGAATCTCTAAATAGGTATCAGTAGCATCAAACGAGTTGTGGCAGCAATATTCTAAGTATAGATGAATATTGGACTTGTAAATATATCAGAAAATTATGACTTCTCTACTTCTATATCTTTGAGGTGCTGAATGTATTTTCGGTACTAAAAATAAAAATATACCAAAAAGAAGTCTCAATGGGTTAAATGTAAAATTTAAACTCTTTTCAAAAATTTTGGCTTTTTGAAGTAGAGCAGCGTTTCTAAACCTAAACCCATATTTTTTATTTAGAAATATGAGAATTTTGTTTTAATTTTCCTCTTAAGTACAAATAACATTAATCCAGTTCTGTAATTAAGCTGAAAATCATTCAGGGGACTCAAACACCACAATTGTCATCTTTGTAAGCCACTCAGAAAAAGTAGTTTGTTGCCACAGTCAGCCAACCTATCTGCATGTAAATAGAAATTGATTTCTGAGGACCAATATCAAACTTTACTCTCCTTATAAGAGTTTTGCACAATTGGTAAAACCTGAACAGGCAGGAAGAGCAGCCTTGCCAGAAGAAAGAAAAAAATGCAAATCAATCTCATGAGAGGAAAAGAAAAAAAACATTATTGCTCTGCTCCAACCATATCTTTTCACTAGCATGTTTGAAGTTTTATAAAAACAATAACTTTGTGGTTGCTTTTACCATCTTGAAATTGGTGTATTCTCCCATAGAAATGTTTGAATAAATATGTATACATCCACATACAAATTTGTATTAGATTGGAATGAAATAAATAGCCATTTTGTATTGACATTAGTGTTTTCACATCATTACCTTCTGTTATGTGTATTTTTCTGTTTCATTTTAAAACTCTGCATTTCCTCTTTTGGGTAATGTCTGAATTTTATTATCATTTCTATTTTTTTCTTTTTTCTTTTTATAGATATCAAAGTTGAAAGAATACGATTTTCATGTCATTATGCTCCATGACTTCAAACTTGGCTATTGTATTCTTGAATCCACCCACAACATTAACAGTGCCTGGGGTCTGGAATCAGTTTCAGTACTGACTGCACCACTGGTTCCAGAATTTCATTCTGGTGACCTGAATTTCCAATGAGCTTGGCCACATGTCATCACTTAACAATGAAGTATTAAAAGCAAACCTGCAGAGATGTAAAAATTAGCAAAGTGAAGAAAATACAGAATTGGGCATCGCATGATCTGACTGGTGATCAACAGTGCTTGCATGCTGCAATTTGATTGTTCATTTAAAAAATTTCTTGATCATGCACTAACTGCTGATGAAAAGTAATTTCTATATTATATTTGGAAATGCTGGCAAGATTTTTCACTTCTTAACCTTCCTCAAATTGAACATTAACCCACAAAAGCTCCACTGAACCATTTGGTGGTGATGTAATTGAGTTATCAATTTTGGCTTCTTGGAAAATGGTCAAACTATCATGACAAAAACCTATGCTTATGCTTTGAAAGTAACGCATAAAAAAGATGCAAACATTCTAATGAGTTGATATGAAAAGAAAGATAATATATCTGCTGCAGGACTTTATCATTTGAAATCAAACCAGCAAAATCTTATAGAGTTAGGCACTGAGGATACTACCTCTATCTTCTGTGACCACTGATTAACATATTTCCAGGTCTTAAATGCATATATGCACCAATAACTATTCACCAATCCTAACCAGGTGAAAATGTTTTCTACTTATTTGTTAACTTTCCCCAACTGCTCTTTTTTTATCATGATGGAATAAATTCACTGCCAGATCATTGGCAATATGATGGCAAACTTAATGGTACATCTGTTGCTTTTATGTGATGTGTTGCTTCAGGATGTGGACAATCATGGCTTTCCATAACTTTCTATCATTTGTAGTGCCAAGTAATGTTTGTCCATTACTATCCCCCAAAGTTCCTTTTCTATCATCTAGTTACACAAGTTTGTTAGGTAGGTTGGTCACTGTTTGCTTCTCAAACGTCTACGTTCTGTAAATGTTAAATTCTCCAAACATTCTTTCCTCTTCATCTGTCCCAAAAATTTCAGCAGTCCCTTTCTGAATACATTTTTTCATTATTTACACTATTTTCCTCATCTTTGTTGTTAGCACAACATTTTGGCCTTAGTGCTCTTCAGATTTAGGTGGTTGTTGATCTGGGTAACCTTCAGGGAATTTTGAAGTGAACACTTTATTCCATCAAGAGAGGTAGATTGTCTAAGGATATTTCATCTTACTTTTAATTAGTACTTCTCTGTTATTGCTTACTTTGTTTACACAAAATCTAAGTCTGCATTATCCAACCCAAGGATTGAACTCTTGCTACAATTGAACAATTGCTACATCACCAAATCCATGAACCAACACAATATTCAGAAGCAGCTTGAATCTACAGAGAAATTTCTGTTGAATCAAACCTAACACTGGGGAGAACATGAGCAAGCAGTGTGTGGATTCCATGCATGGCAGTATTAGCCAAAAAAATACAAAGGTAAAACAAAGATGAGAATAATAGTTTGAGTATAAATACAGCGCCTGTCTGAAGTTATTATGCAAATCAAATAAACCGCAATAACTCAAAAAGTTTTGAACCAATATTTGTCAAATTTAAACTAGTCCATTTCCAGTAGTCTTAGTAAAATATTTAATTAAATTTTCTGCCATTTTTAATGGTTAGTTTTTGAGATATTTGGAATTTATGAAAATGGACTGACTGAAGTTAATATGCTGATTAAACTAATATTAGCTTAAAATCTCTGAAATCTAATAACTATTTTTTTTCTTTTTGTCCATAATATATGTTGAAACATGAGTCAAGGAAAGGATCTAACATCTGTTGAAAAACAGAAAATAAAGTTATTGATTGAGGGAATGTCCACATTGAAGATATCAAAGGAGCTTTGCAGAGATCAAAGAAAGATAAAGAAGGCTGTTGAAAATATAACTTGAAGCAAAGTAAAAGGCTTTAAGAACTTGCTTCCTTGAGATGAACGTGAAGTAAACCGAGTTATAGTGAAAAAACCACTTTTGACCATCATTCAGATCATTGAAATGGCTGAAATTGAGGAAGTCAAGGACAACAGGTGTAGAATACTTTGTGAATTGGGATCTGTAAAAAACATCTCCTAGGCAAACTCCTCTCACTAAAGCAAATATTTTAAAGTGTCAAAATTGGTCCAAGAAATACATGAAAATTGGCTTTTCTAAAGTAATTTTCATGAATGAATCTGGAGTAATATTTGATGGATCTGATGAATAGACCAAAGGATGGATTTTATCCAATTCAGACATGCCTGTGGCTAAAAGAAGGCAACAAGAAGTATTGACCAAACCATTATTTGACCATTCAAAGTTGATGAAGGAGCTAAACTGAACAGTGCTAGCTATTGCAATTTTATGAACAAGACTTTCTTTGTATGTTACAACTCCCAATTTCACAGTTTCAAAGTGAAGTGTGTATTTATGCATGACAATTCTCCTTCTCGTATATCTAAGCTTACTCATGAATTCTTTGAGCATAAAAGACTTACAGAAGAGAAGATAATGGAATAACAACCATCAAATCCTGGCCTGAATCCGATGAAAAATTTATTGTCAATTATGAAGATGAAATTATATGAAGGTGACAAACAGCAAAGCAGATCTACAGCAATTAAAACTAACATGTCAGAAATTGAACCTGCTGAAGTGAAAAAAAATGAACAAAATCAATGGATAATAGATTACTGGCTGTTACTGAGAAGGAAGGTCACTTTAATAAAATGTAAAGGATTCAATGACATCATATATGTCTGTTATTTGCTCTATTGTGTTGATTAAACTTTGATGATTTTATTACCTTTTTATTGAAGTAAAATGGGATTATTTCGTTTTGCCTAATAAGTTCAGATGGCATTTTTTTAGAATACACCAAATAACTTCAATAAAACACATTGATACAACCTAAAATTTTAATTCAAGCTTTGGTTTTACATCTAAATTGATTGTTTAACATTTGACATTTTTTTTTCAAACCAAATTTGAATTATTGTAGTTTATATGATTTGCTTAATAACTTCAGATAGGGTGTAATGTAAATAATGATAACTCATCCCAGAAATTCACACAAAAACTATTCTTTTTATCGTCATACTTAATCTACTAATGGTGTGTTTGAGCTGATTTATGAAATTTTCAAGTTTGTCGTTCAAACTGGTTATTTATTTGGTTTCAACCTAATCCTAGAGAACATCCAACAATTACTAGTCTTCCTATTGATGCAGAGCTGAAATGTTACAATAAGAAATAACAAAAGGAATACTACTAATTTAAAAGATTCATAAAATATTAAAAATGATTCATGAATTATAAACAATAAGCAGTTTGTAGCAGAATCAGAGAAGAGTATCTCTTCAAAATTCTTCAAGAGTTCCTACACTAGAACCAGATAATAATCAATTTCAGAAGGAAAGATGAAAAATTTCCAGAAATTTTCTTTGCAATTTACTGAAGTATCTGATTAGAAACACCCAATTTCTTTTGAATGTTTCAAACAAGCCTAAAACTGATATGGAATGTTTCTCTTTGATGATTTGGGAAAAAAAGAAAAAGATAAATGGTTCTTTTTTTTCATATTTTAGAAGAAAAAAGTGCAATGTCTATTTTCCTTTCCAGTTAAAAGGGATTTTTCTAGAATCATTACGATAATCAGTAAAGTTATTTTTATTGATGCTTCAATTGCTTTCTATCTTGATATAAATATCCAACTTGCAAGGCTAATGGAAATCTGATGATTATCGTTCAATACAACTACTTGTTTAATTGCTGCAATCATTTTGTTCAAGTCATTTTCTGTGGAATTTGGACAACGAAATGGATTTTAATTTAAATATAAAATAAAAACTGAAGCTGCAAATCAAATTTTCTCCACATCGCAAATTAAGTTGTTATAAAGTGCTATTTATTTACTTTTTAAGTAATTCTCTAATTCCCCTTTCTAAATATTATTGAAGGTTTCTATTTTAAAGAACAAACATATAGATTAAAGGTTTTCATTCTGAATTTCATAGAAAAATTATTTGGTAGAATTCAATTGTGATACAATAAAGAAGAAAGGTCTCTTTTGATGGGGCAATGTACTCGCACAGTGTATTCTCTCGGCCAACACTGTAATGCTAGTGGCAGTTTGACTGTCAAATAATCACTCCCTGATTTCTATAGATTGCAAAGCATGCTGGACATATGTGAACTATATGCCTAAATACCCTAGTTCCAGCATGTACTCACTTTCTCTCAAATTGAAATCCTACATACCAGACAAAGACAAATTCATTTCATCAAGAATAAAACAAGTCCTGTTCATCATTTCCACCATTTGACGCTGGTTCTGGTTCTCTGTATCTGCCCATCAATCTTGTAACCCTCAGTAGAAATAGCGATGGAAAGATTAACCATTTCCATATAATATTCAGCATTTATTGAACAAGCAACCAATGCTATTTTTGGTTGAAATTCATAAAATCTTTCTCTTAAAACTATTTTTCAGGAAAATATATTTCTCAAAACCAGTGTTATCACTCTTTCTCATATTGACAGGGATTTCCTTCCTAACCTTTTTTTAAGGTAGTGTGGAAAATCAGCATTGTGATAATATAATTATTTCTTTTCTAGTTATATGTATTAATCATTTTAGTTGTTGCTACTTTTGGAAGTCTTCAAGTGATATTTATAATTTCATAGTGCCAGTATCATGAGATACAATGAAGGACAGTTCTCTCTCAGACCCAAAGAGTGCATTCATTTGAAGTCATTTTTAATCATTGATCTGAGAAAATAGTTGCATGTTGGAGATAGTTTACACATTTCTGAAAGAGGTGGACACCATGCATGGCATCCATATTAGAGTATAGATCTGCCAAAGCTATTTAAGAACATAACTAGAGTTCTTTGGTTAATATTTTGCTTTTATAGCATCTTGTGGTGTTGGACAAAACAAAAGCAATCAATGGTTCATCATTATTGAAATAGAAAATTACATAAATGTGTTGGGAGGTGAAAAGTTCTAGTCATGAGACACTTCCCAAAATGCATCTTGGTCAGGCTAACAACTTTTCACCATCCTTGCATCATGGTTGTCATATACCATTTAGCAGATTTTTTTTTATAATTTCACCCCAAACAAGGCAATAAATCATCTAAGAAGCAAGGGGTCACTGTGTTTTAGGGAATATGAGAAAATATGTCATTAAAGAGAAAAGACAACAAAGAACAAGACAGAAGATAATGATTAACATTGCATGTAAGTTTTTTGAAGATCAAAGTTGACAGGGAAGCAAGAAGCCAAAAGCGTGATAGAAGAAACTGTTAGCATAGAACTTACAGTTAAATCTAGAAGTTTCAACTGTAAAGTGATGAGACCTTTCTGCCAATCTAGTACAGTGCTTATATTCATAAGGACCAGGTACCATAGAGGAAAATTCATCAGAACAATTACCAAGAAATTATTTATAGAAAAGGTACAGGGAATCTACGTTACATTAGATTTGACATAGGAAGCCACAATGAAAGCCTAATGTACATCCATAGGAAGGAAGAAACCAGGGAACAAGATGAATGGGAATTATGATCATTTACAGAAAAATTTCAAATGAGTGCTGAACTGCAATATAGTATCAATCTGCCTCTATGGCATAACAAAAAAAAAGGATTGCTTAGAACTAGTTGACAGGTTGTCTCACCAGAAATCTGCTCTGAAATATCTGACAAGATATTTTAACATCACTCACACATTAATTAAGCATGTGTGATGTACTTAAAATTATACAATTCATCTACATCAACAATGACCTCTTGTTCTACATTCTTTCACATTGTTGTTGCATTTATACCGATTACTGGTTTATGAGATTTAAACAGTAATGTGGAAACAGCATTATTTAAAAATGGTGGCACCAGAAATAAATTGATCAAAATTTGGACAGACAAGCAGAAAAACTTTCCAACACCACCACACATTGCAGCTGTGTAAATTATATTCCATTCCTAAGTGTTCAATTATAAAATAAGTCTGTCCATTGAACAAGTTTTTTCCTTTTTTTTTTTTTTACAATGAAATATAACAAGATTGCCTTTATATATTTGCTAGTATTTCAGAATACTGATGGCCTATTGCATAAAATACAGTTCTGAATATCATGGTGCCTGCCAATCATTTTGGAGATGAGACTCTGAAAATTTCATTAAAAAAATCTTAATATACATTAATGTATATGATTATTATAGGGACTCAAACAATAAACAAATAATTCTGGAAATATTTCAATTCAAGGAACTACAGATAACCTTGCTGCATAAGTTCAAGTACACGAGAGCCAACCAAAACCTCAAGTCTATTCTGCAATGGAATCAATAGTCTGAATTCGGCTGGAAGTAATAAGAGAAAAATGAACGACCTTATGTGTTATATATATATATATATATATATATATATATATATATATATGAGCGAGAGATGTGAATGTGTGTGTTTGTTGCTCCCATGTGGTCATCTATTTAAAGGTAAAAGGCAATATAGCAAGTACAGTCTATCCCCAGGCTTTGGGTTACAACTAATAGAAATCATTGCAAGAATCTCCTATTTGAAATGCAAGAAATATCTTTCGAATAGATATTCTGTATATCACATTTCTCACAATTAATGTTCATGTATCCAAAGACTTTCTTCAGGCTTACTTCCTCCAACTATGACTATCAATCACCAATAGAAGAATAGATACTCTTTTCTTCAAGATGAAATCACATTCTGTTTGGCAGAAAGTAGTTTTCTTTTCAAGATGATAGAGGCTTTGCAACTAAAGAGATTTTGTGGCAATAGGAGTGGGTGCTGAAAAAAAAGAAAAGAAATACCCGTGTTTCATCACTGAACCAAATTTCGAGAAGTGTGACTTTTCAGCACCACCTCATATAAACCTTGTTTCAAACTGTTTATAAAATACTGTTTAAAAAATAGTCACACATTCAAAACACTGCATGTTCATAAATCTCTTTAAACTAAAATCAAACTTAGATTTAACAGTATATAGTATTTGTATATGTGGATGCACATTTAGTTTAATATATCAGTATGGATGTGGAATTGGTGAGTTGAGTTCAAATTCCAGGTTAGTTTGTTGCACTGTGGATTAAACAGCAAGGTAGATTTGACTCCCTAGTTTTGAGTAGCAACCAGTATAAGAAGGAAAACTCTAAATTCCAAACAATGAAGAAAGGAATGGGAAACCACTTCACTATTTTTACCAAAAATGTATGTCAAGTTACAACAGATAATAAATAAATGTAATCTAAGGAGCCATGATCTACATCCTGAAGGGACATAGCATAAAAAAAAAAAATATATATATATATATATATATATATATATATATATATATATATATTATTTATTAAAGACATTTTTATGTTTAACATTCTTTTTATAGATACAAGTATTTAGTAAATGCTCTCTTTATAATAAACAGTATTAAATAACATATAACGGCCTGAATGTCCGAGAAAGTTTCATAGAAAATATTCGTCCTTTGACAGGATTCAAACCTGCATCCTATAACGGAACCGTCATTTACGCTGACGTGCCTTACCGACCGCCACAAAGGAGCGTTCTGTTTAGACAAGGTCGAATTTACTGCTTATAAACTTCAATCTTCCATGAATGTCGTACATTCATAACTGCTCTGGAGTAAATTTTCTATGAAAATTTCTCAGACATTCAGGCCGGTAATTGTTATTTAATACTGTTTATTATAAACAGAGCATTTACTTAAATACTTGTATCTATAAAAAGAACGTTAAACATAAAAAATGTCTTTTAAATAAATTGTCGGACTTTGTCCATTTCTTATATATATATATATATATATATATATATATATATATATATATAATCATTAAAGACATTTTATGTTTAACGTTGTTTTTTTTTAAATATATTAGTAATTAGTACAAGTCATATGGCTTGGGAATTTCAAATACCTCTGTACATAATACAGAAACTTCTTTAAAAGATAATAATGGAATAAAAAAAACTATTAAAACAAAAACAAATGATTGCTTTCAATTTTAATATTTTTTTTTTTTTTTACAATTTATTTTTGTTTCTATTTATCACAACTATGTTTTAAAGAGCTTATCAGGAGCTAATTTTTATTTTTCAATTTATTAAAAATTGAGAAATAAAAATTAGCTCCTGATAAGAATTGAATCAGCATCCCTTGCTTTTAGAGCCTGCCTGAAATGGACAGTGTTTATCAGTTCTGCAAGGAAAGCCAATTTGTTTTACAACTGTCTTATTTCAAAAGCTCATCTTATTGCAAATTGCATGAGAGGCCACTGAAAATTATGCCACAAGTTAGAAGGTAACATAAAATATTTAAAAGAAAAAGTAAATGCTGCTAATGACAGTGGGGTTAACAAAATATAATTTCAAGGATGATTTGCTTATAAAACAGTTGTGTCTCTGCAAGAAAGCATCACTCAAGACTCAGATAATATATCCTGACAGATAGACAGCTTAAAGAAATCAACAATTTTAGTGGCTAATAAATAAAGAAAGCAAATTCTGAAAGGTGGCTACAAAGATGAGCTTCAATTGAGTTGAAACAAACAAACTTAATGACAGTGGGGAGATTAGCAATTTCCAAACAAGGCAACATTCAGTGTTCATTGACTAAAGAGCATTGCTGTTGGTTGAAATTTATAAAATCTTTCTCTTCAAACAGGTTTTCAAGAAAATAGGCTTCTCATGTACACTAACTTATCACTATTTTGAGTATGAATTAGAGTTTGCTTTCTAACATTTTGTTTGAGATAGTGTAACAAGTCAACATCTTGATTATATCTTTATTTTTTCTTCTATTTCTATGTGCTATACATTTTAGTTGTTACAGTTGTTGGAAGTTTTCAACTGATATAGCTTTTGTTATTTGGTAAAGTTCTTTGTTTGTGATTCTGTAGCACTAGGGTCTGATGAAGAACTGTCTTCATTAAGACCTCAAGGATTCATTCACTTTAAGCTATTTATAATCATTAACCTGAAAAAATTATTGCATTGTTTTTACATTTCCTTATGAGTGGAAAGCTATACAGAATAGACAGATGAGAGTCTAGATCTTTTTTTTTAATCATTTTCACCCCAACCAAGTAAAATTACTAAGAAGCAAGCCGTTACCAAGTGTGAAAGAATGTGAGAAAAAGAAAAACATTAAGAGAGAGAATAATAAAAGAGCAGAAATTAAGAAGATATAAATTAACAATTGAAATTGCATTTATATATTTGAAGATCAAAGTTGACTAGAAAGCAAAAAGCTGAGATGGTTCTACAAGCAAGAAGAAACTGTTAGCATAGAACTTACATCTGTTACATCTAGCAGTTTCAGCTTTAAAATGACCAGATCCAGATGCCAAACTAGTATTGCCCTGAAATTCATAAAGTTTAAGCATGAAAGAGGAAAGCTTAGAATAATTACCACAAAAATATCTATTTACATTATTTGGACTGTTATCCTCATCTTCATTGTCATATTCACAACGATGAAGGATAACAGTCCAAATAATGCAAATAATCATAATACCTCATCTCAGAGATATAGACAGATAATGAAAATATTTACAGAAAAGGCACAGGGAAGATATGTTACAGTGGTGGGAAAGTGACTGAAGATGCCAGGTCAAGACTGACAAAATTGCAGATTCTTTCTTAGATTTTAACAAGAATCTCAAAATACATAGCAGAAACACCAGATTATTTGATATTTTTGAGAAAAGTTTTCCTCGAAGTTAACATCGGCCATGTCGCTGGAAGGTAAAAAAAATGTTCTCTAGGATGGATTAAAAGAGAGCAGTTTAATTTTGGAGGTGTTAAATTAAAAAGACATTTCTTGCTCCAGTTCACAACAGATTAATGGTCATTTTTTTAGATCAGCTGCCAATTTGACTTAAATGAACTGATCAAACTTAACATAAATTAATGTGAAAAGATCTAGAAGAGTGACCATTCAAGATAACTTTCATTTCACAATTTGATAAGAAAGACAGAATCAATTCAAAAATTCAAATAGTGAAGAAGATCATCATGCCAAACCCTGCCAAATCCCTTCAAGATATCCAAAGCAACAGCCCCAGCTTCACTATTCTTATGTAAATCTTGACAAATTCTTTCAGAAATAATCATTAACATATCAGCAGTTGACCTAGAGAAGCAAAAGCCTATTGCTTATCTGAAAGAAAACTCTACAAAGTGAGGTGTGTAACCATTTCCGAGTTTGTCAGAGTCTCTAGTACTTTGCCAAAAAGAGGTAGAAGGCTAATAAGTCAATAGTTAGAAGGCTCAGATGGGTTATCTGAGTTCTTACAGACTGGAACTACAGAATAGGATTTTTCAACAAGCAGGGAATATGGTAGAGTTTAGAGGGAACAGGAGCCACTTCAGGAGTACATTTCTTAAGGGCAATTACAGGTACACCATCAGGTCCATATGCTTTGTGGGCATCCAGTTTAGAGATGATAGCAGAAACCCTGAACAGAGTTATATGCAAATTACTCACTAGAGATTCAGTTCTAAGTGGAAAGTCATGCAAGGTTAGTCCAGATGAGAAGAGTAGAATTTGAAGATTCGGCTTTATCAGCTGAAAATTGAATAGAATAGTATATTTACTCTCATTTAACACACTATTACAGAACTACCAATAGTCATGAGAAACAAACTTGTTAGACACTATACAGTGCTTCATTCTATCAGAAAACAAGGACTTAGAGGCATATGTTGTGATCAGAACTATCATACTGGCATGCTCACAAAAGTGATTCCTGTGGGCTATAGAAGCAGAAGTTCCGATGAGGGTACATAAGAATAAGACTCATTTTACTATTTTCAATTTCTGTAGCATCTTGCAGTGTTGGACAAAACTACTCCTAGTGCAGCCCATTCTATGTTTAATTTCTTTATCTCTTATACTAAGTTTATTTGAAGTATTTAGTATTTATTAATTCTACATTTTGAATTTTTATGATAGATTCATCACTGCTTTCATTAATTTATGGGTTTCTTTTTATTTCAAAGTATAAAGTAATTTTTCTAAATTATGTATGCCAGATTTCATTTTCTTCTAAGATTAAAAAAAAACAAAGCCTGTATTATTTTTCATGAACTGAAAGATTATTTTATCAGACAAAGAAAAGAAATTAACTGAAATCTCAAACATGGCATAATCCCAATACCATAAATACAATACTTTGAATGATCAATATATAAAAATAAGCAAAATTCCACAGACTGAGTGTCAATGAAACCAGACAGACTTTTATTCTCTACAGAATAGATTTTATCTTCCCAACACTCCAGCTAACATGTGAATTCATGATAATAGACAGAGAACAAAACAACTGGAAGAATTGGTGCATATGCTAGGTTCTGACAACCATCTCAGTAGTCCAAGCATAGAAATGAGTACCATGTGGGAGTCTTTGATTAAGAAAGGACACCACCAGGGTAGAGAGATTAAATTTAACAGTCCAAAATTACATCATGTGATTGACCAAGTGACAAATGGTTTAGTAGATTAAAATAGTGCTTAAAATATATATAGCTATCTGTCAGTTGTGAGTTTAGTATCTGGATTGGACATTGATGAAATGTCATATACATAGTCTGATTCAGTAGAAGAGACAGACAAATGACACAAAGACAAATAAAAGTAACTGGTACAAGATTTCCCCTTTGCATGGAAAGGGGAATGTGAAGAATCTACTCCTGTAGATTGAATAAAGGGATGGCTTTAAAATACCAAATACTACATATGTCTGAAGAAGTCCATAGGGCATAACAGCTGAAACAGTGCAAGTCTAGCAAACCAAGATGAACATACTGGTCTGAATACTGATACTTATCATATATACATGAATATAGTGTGAGTTTTTATGATCAGTTTTTTTTTTTTTTTATGTAAAAAATAGAAGGGTGTAATTTTTTGAAGATTGCATTTTTGGTGAATGCTTGCACTATACACACAATTTTTTTTTTCTGGTGGGAGGGATAAAATTCATGCCAAAAAATTCAGGTGTTGCACTATACATGAAGTCAGCTTATACACAAGTACATACGCCAATCATTTAAAAAAAATTCCTACATAAGGCTAAGAGGGGCTATTGTTTACCACCACTAGCTTCTAAAATTTTATCTTTAAAAAGACACCCCATGCCACTGAAGTAAGTGATGATAATAGTTACAAAATCAACAACTTTCTACATATGCTGTCCTTATCTGAATGCATTAAAGATGATCATTCAGTAACATCCAATAATCAGAGAAAGAACAACAAATCAAGATGATTACTTCATCAAAGAATACCAAATCATTACATTCAATGATCTACCATTTTTATTTAAAAGTCAGTATCTATATAAGATTGTTCAGAAAATTATTAATTAGCCTCTGTCAAGGTTTGTGATGCTACTTATGGGATAAATACAATAAATGTGGGTTCATGCCTTTCTCAAGACTATTAACGTGAAATATATAGAAGTAGCTTTAGCCAAGATTTAAATTGTTTTAAATTTCATTTTCCAGGCTGGTAACTGTTATATTACCCTGTCTTTTTATTAAGTAATATCACATTTAAAATATACCAATTTGGAACCAACACGTTTGTGAAATCCAAGATAAATAATTACACAATTATACGTCTTATTTAGTTTCACGTCAGTTCTACTTTTAAAGGTTTATGATATCTAACCGGACAGGAAACATTTTCATAAGTGTCATGTTTCTCATTGCAGCTTTTAAGAATTTCAAACAGATATTAAATCATAAAAGAATAAAGAATATCTGTGCTGCATATCTTAGTTGCTGCTCATGTCTATAAATGCCAATGATAGTTTATCAAGTTAAAAACAAGTGTGTTTGATTATTCTGATGATATGCTTTGATGAGAAAAAAGAGCATTATGTTAAACCTTGGAGTTAATCCTCATCAAAGTGTCAGATTTAAAAGTCATGATGCACCATGCTTAACTCTAAACGTCTTAAGCTGTTTAGAGAGAAATCTTGAGAGAACTTAGATTTCCTGTGAGATCTGATGAAAAAAATCAAATCATCATTTACATCATTTTGATAACCAAGAACGAAAGCTGTTTTTTCTTTCATTACAGACTTTTTCTTTTGGCAACTCAAGCTTTTTATTAGTACATTGCACAAAAAAAGAAAAAATACAAAGAGGAAATGGAGACAGGAGACTAGGAAATTTGACATTATCATCTAAAATACTCATATTTCATACTTTTAAATTAACATTTTTTCAATCATTAAAATATTTCCTTAATGCCAGGACTTTCAGAAATAAGAAAGATGCTAGTTCAAGTCATTCAACTTTAAAAAAACCCAAAAAAAACACACAAGAATATTATTGGCAAGAAATAGAAAACCTGATTTGTAAATGTACAAACAGAAATTAATAAAATTTAACTGAATTGCAGAAATTAATAAAATTTAACTGAATTACATTTAGTATCTAATTCTATTGATGCCTTAACAATGGGATACTGTAAAGTTTTCAAGTCAGCCAAAAAAGGAACTAAAAAAAATTCTGATATTTGACCAGATTTTGCTTAAAATGTCCCACATCTCTTTGTATTACTTTAAAATATAGAGACTATTTAGTTTCTCAAGAAAGTTGTATAAATTCTTGTCAATATCAAATCCTAATTATCTGTTAACCAGAAATAATTTGTGTATGTCATAAAAGCATAGGAGGCCAAGTTAAACATTAATTTATTTTAATAATAATTATGCAACAGTTAAAATTAGATAAGCAGTTCTCTTGTAGGTCTAAATATTTACAAAGTTTATAATTACTTCACGTACAATTTCTCAAAAAGCACATTTTGGGAGCATGCAGTAAAAAGCACATTCATGATGTATTTTTTGCATGTTCCATGCTCTAACACTTAAGCTGGCTAAATGCCAAGCATCGACTTTATTTCAAACACTAAATGAATATGAACAACACATACAGAAGCTTTGAAATAACATCAAAGCAATTAGTTTTTGACTAAGCAAAATATACCTTGTCACTGTATTAATTTGGATACCTGCTTCATGAGTTGTGTTAAAACTTGCCCCTAGACAAGCATGAAATGTAATTCAATTATTTTAATTGGAAGGAAAAAATTGCATACAGTTTACAGTAAAGAGAATTATGAATGGCAATTTCTTATCAAAATGTTTTGTAACTAAACAAAGTCTGTGGTGAAAATAGTGCTCTGACAGACACAAAAAAAAAATTTTTGTTTACATTTTTACTGTTCGAAGAGGACTAAAGTTTTTTGTTGTTCTTTTACTAAAAGAAAAGGTTAACCTTTAACTTTTAAAAGTAACTTACATCTATCATTTCTTGAAATAACTGAGGCTATTTTTTAAATAATTAACATAACAGACACACAAAAGTGCCATTTATATATTGAATTTTGTTCAAGATGTCTCCCATACACTTAGCTTGTGGTTAGCTGCAAGTTACTTCTACCTGAAAACATTTGGTGGTTCAGAGCATTTTTCTATTCTTGCACTGAAATTTCTGATATCTTAGTTGAACAATGTGTACAGCTGAACTTTCTACCACTTCCACCATTTAGTTTGGTGTTTTTTTTTTATCAAATACAATGGACATGTTAATTAAGAGAAACAGAATAAAATTAATGCAATAGAGTTTCTTTCCATCATATCACAAGTACTAAACATACATACACACATATATATATATATATATATATATATATAGTTAAATTTCACAGATCAATTCTGTGGACAAGACAAATTGGTACAAAATGACAATTGGAAAGAAATCTTAGTTTTTTGCAGACACGTTTCGTCTTCCGACTTTTTCAAGGCAAAACTGAAATTGAAATGTCTTTGTTGTTATAGTTAAATTAAAAAATCCAAATTTAAAAAGATAAATGTTTCTATCTAAGCCTTTTTCTGGTTAATGTAAATTTCCTTTATATTAAGAGATTTCCCAATTGACTTGTCTACAGAATTTGATCTGGGAATTTAACTGTGTTGGTGACATGAAAAAAAAAAATGTCTTAATATAAAGGAAATTTACATTAACCAAAAAAAGGCTTAGATAGAAGCGTCTATCTTTTTAAATTTTGAGTTTTTAATGTAACTATAACAAAGACATTTTGATTTCAGCTTTGCCTTGAAAAAATCAGAAGACAAAATGTGTCGACAAAATCTAAGATTTTTTCCAATTGTCATTTTATACCACACACACACATATATATATATATATATATATATATATATATATACAAAGCACTGAAAAATTTATCAACGCAGGTGGTCAAACGGCTGTCCATCACAATTTAAACAGCCTTAAAATCTATTTTCCATGCTTTGACAAACATTTTTGCACATGTATTTTTGTGTATTAATTTCTTGAAATGCATCTCTGATGTAATTTTTTCAAATCACAAATGCTTTGGCCAATCCATTTCTTGGGAAATGTTTCATCAAGATACTCACAGACTGCTGTTATAACACAAACACAAACCCTATTCAACGTACTGACCACTTATTTTTGGTTCACCCTGTATATATAATTTCTGGCAAGAGATTTATTTCAGGTTTTATAAGACTAGATTATAATGAATAAAAGTTATCTTTTTTATTTAATTATAATGAATATTTACAGAAAAGCAAATAAAATTTGTGATGCTATTTTTAATGAGAAGCTGTATGAAAAAGAATCAATTTAGCTGTATATTTTGCTATGTGTCTTATGTTGAAAGAAGATTTTAATAATGATTTGCTGGCTTAAACTTTATTTGACACTGTCAAATACAATACAGGCCCTTTTAAAGGCTCATAAAGAATTATAAGCCTAGGCAGATTATAAAACAAAACTAAAGACCAATGATAATGAAAGGAACAAAGTTTAATACTAAATTATTGTTTTTATATTCTCAGCATAAAGTGTTAAATTTTTAAATCACTTCCTACAGTCTCTTCTATGATTAAATACATGTTCCAATTCTATTAGACAAAATCTTTTTTGTCGCCATGTGTGGAGCATGTTTCCTTTCTCCATTCTAGTCTCTAACTGAACCCTAATACACTTTGGTGAAAGAACTTTTCTGTGAATTTACAAGTTTCAAATAAATGAATGTCTTTGTAAAATTTTAAATACTGTCTTGTCATACCTTACTTTGATTGTACAAACTTGAAAAAACAACTGCAATCCAACCCAATGACCTACTATGTCTATACATATTATTGCATTATATTAGTTGTCATCATAATTGAAGAATGTTTTAAATTATTGTCCTCATCTTTGTCGCCATATTTATTATAACATTTCGGCCATTGTACACTCCGGCCTTCTTCAGGTGGTTGGAATGTTGAAATGAACCCTTTATTTCACTCACTGGGGTAGACTGTTCAAGTTTAATGGATGTCAGTTATCAATTATCTCCTCTGAAAGTTCTCCACTGCCTTAACTGGGTATTGAACTCACACTCTTTGGGTCCTGTCACTGGATCTAACTAACGTCTTTATCTACTGTGCCATGTGTGTATGAATTTCTGGGTATTATAAACCTAATGTCTTCAGCAACCATTTTTAACCAGTGCTCATATTGCAATTTTTGCTGTTATCATTCCATGTTTTTTACCAGAGCTCATATTGCAATTTTTGTTGTTATTATTGCTTTTCTCTGGCACTCCTCATTGCTAGTTCCCATACTGTATTCATTTCTATGCTTGGTTGGCTCAGGAGATTTTTAGTGACCTAGCATATGTGCTGATTCCTTAAGATTATGAATTTTCCAATGATGTTCTTTGTTCTTTGTCTATGATCTCAACTTGATCCCACAGAGGGTGATGATCTTCCTTTTCTCTCCATATGTGGTCAGCCACGCCTAATTTTTCCACTTTCCCTTGTGTTACAGCTTTCTGACATTCTTGAAGCCTTACCTTAAGGTGGCGGCCTGTCTCCCCTTTATATTTCTTTCCACAGCTGCACGGGATAGCGTACACACAATCTTTAGTCATGTTCTCCTCTGTGAAGGGTCTTACTCGGGAGAGATATCGGCAAAGTGTCATCCAGCTTTTGAAAGCCGATTGTTAGTTGCCAAGGCCCTGTGTGCCACCCTCTGAGCTGCTTCCTTGTAGATATAATTGACCCATTGATTGAAAAGTCTCCTTCATATGTCTGAAACTCTGCCCACTTTGTGGAAATAATCAATGATGCTCCCATCCTATCCAACTTGATGGTGAGCTTGGACATGGTGAGTTTAGTTAGATCCAATGACAGGAACCAAAGAGTGTGAGTTCAATACTCGGTCAAGGCAGTGGAGAACTTGATGAGGGGAATTAATGGGAGATAACTGACATCCATTAAACTTGCTGGTGGCATTGATAACCTGCCTGTTTGACATGATTCTGTTTGAGTTGTTATTAGTGGTATTCTTAAAAGTAAATGTGATGGTTCATAAATTCATCGTTTTTCATATCTTTTTTCTTTGACACCAACATTTATGATTGGCTTATTTTTATATTTTTTGAAGGTTTTTTTTTTTCTTTTTTTTTGTAGGCTGGATGTGATGCTCAAGCCCAATGCACAGAGGACGACTTTTTTATTTTTGGTTTTACTTTCTTGGCATTCACATCTGGCTGACATGTAGAGTGAATCAGGAAGAGAACTAATTTGAAGCAGAGTATAACATGCATATGCAGTGAACTCATTAGAATTCTGACATTGAGGGCTTAACAGTTCAGATTTTTTTAAACAGAATCACCAGATTACACACACAAATGATTTATAGTAGTGAAGGCTTGTGTAGAATGAGACACTTTTTGGAAGACATGATAACAGTGAACTAGTGCACAGTGTGCACTGATTCTCCAAACAGTCCTCATGCGTGAATTGACCTTTCTGACCTGAGAAAGAAGAAAACAAACAAGGAAAAATTAAAGAAAACTCCCCATTTCTCACTAACCAAAAAAATAAGATAACAATAAATTCCCTTAATTTATACCAAAACAAGAATATGATACCAAGGAATTTAATACTACAAAATATTTGGTTAAAATATTTAAAAGATTATCACAAAAATGTCCCTGAATTTAAAATACAGACTATCTAAGAAAAGTTCTCCTGAAAAACATTTCCATGTGAATTAGCTTCATCCTGAAAATCTACTCACTGACTTCAAATCATCTTTTAAAACAACCACATTATCACACCTATGAAACACATGCAAAGATATTACTGAAGGTTAATATTAGAATTCAACATGTTTTATTCAAGGTAAATTTAACAGAGTCACTTATTTTACAAAAAGCAGAACATTTTAACAGTTTTAACATTTATCAACTTAATCATTATTTCAGTTTAAAAAGTGAGAAATTATTAAACAAAGCTTTAACCAAGGTTTAGCTGAGCTAGAAAATAACTTTTGCAATATTAAGAATCACCATGAACAGTTGACTTGCAGATCTTTACAAACAACATGACAAGATATTGTACTGGATATTATGTTTTTTTTTTTTACAAACTAGAATATCATAAGTCAATCAATGAATTCTCAGTAGTGAATGTTAAAAATTCACACTACAGTAATTTGAAAGTTTAACTCACATTATGTTTTGTAAAAAAAATTTTTTAAATTCATTTTTTCTTACAAATTATATAACTAAAGAAGTCCATAGAACAAGTCAACCAAAATAGTGTGGTGTTAAAACAGAAAAGTTCAATTTTCTGAAGAAAAAAATGTGATGTTAATAACTCTCTTCAAATTTAGAGACAAAGTATGGTACATCACGATGGACGAGGGCTTGGAAACTTTAACACTCACAGGACATACTGAATATAACAGGGATGGAAGAAAATTAAGTAAATGGATGGCAGAACGAGGTTTAGGAGAGAGAACAAAAAGACAAAATTTACTAAGAGCAACAAAGATAGGAAATTGTGGAGGGCCATGATCACCAATATGCTGAAGGAAGATGGTACATAATTCATACCTTTTCAGTGTCAATTTTCTCATACATGTGCAAATTAAGATTACATATCAATATAACAGATCAGAGATTTTGACAAATACGTTTTCCTGATAGAATAAATTTTTCGTTTTAAATTACTGACATTTTTTTCTTTTAGATTAAATTTGAAGTACAAAGATTCATCAAAACCACGCATCATTTGGTCATTTCTCAAAAGGGTTCCCAACAATTCAAACAATTGTCGCCATTTTATATTTTTAGTTTCTCATAGTTGTTTTAGATTTTGTTGACTGCACAGTATTGTAGGGTCAGTTGGGCACCATCTGTGAGAAAAAGAACACCATGATGCAATCCATTTTGCCAGAAATTTTGAAAAAGCATGTTTACTGCTTGACATTCATACTGTAAGCTCTGATACAAACATTTCAGAGTGCCTGAGTGTCAATCCGAGGACAGTACAAAACATTCGGAAAGAGATGGATGAGTCTAATGATGATTACAAAGGTGTTTGCAGTGATCGCTAGTGATGGCAATGTTATGCCTCCATTCATCTTCCTATAGGCCTCAGACTCAACATGGAGGCCTAGATCAAGTGCCTTGAGGAGGTAGTGCTGTCCTGTGTCAAGAGGGAGGCTACTGGAATACCCTATGTCTGGCAACAGGACTCTGCACCATGTTACAGAAGCAGGAGAACACAGTCATGGCTGTCAAACAATTTCTGCAACAGCATCACCCCTTACATCTGGCCACCTAACTCACCAGACTGCAACCCACTTGATTATTATGTGTGGGTGCAGTTGAGTCAGAGACCAACAAAACTCCTTATGACTCCAAAGATGAACTGAAGGCAAGGATTAAACAAGGAGACATGTCCAGAAGAGTTGCAGGAGATTCCAAAGTCGTCTGGAGACAGTGGTTGAAGCTAAGGTGATTTTATTGAATAAATTTACTCTTTAGTATTTCAAGATATTTTTGTGTAATTTTGATAAATATATCTGTTAAAATGAGATGTCAGTATTATTTTCATTTTGGGGTAATTAAAAATCTTGTATGTAGTGTTGCTTATATTGAAAAAAATTGAACAAGAATAAATTGAAAAAACATGGTCATTTGGGCAGCTTTAGGGAAGTGGGGCAGGCTGAGAACTTTTCAACACCCCCTCCCCAACATATATGGTAATAGAGATGAAAATATCAATAAAAAGTTATCTCCAAAACAGAATCCATTTCTTATTCATGAACCACAGTCAAGTCATGAAGGAAGCAGAAGATTTCACTTCAGTGTATACATTATTATTATTATTATTATTTGGTGGGGGAGATGAATATGAACAATTTTATTTTCATCAGACCATTCAAGTTACCCATATTAGCATAATATTAACTATTTTTTCTTCATATTTGTTTTCAACAATTTCCTCGCAGGTCAACATTGATATAAAATATGAGAAGTATTGATGTTTTAAAGGACTCGGTCAAGTTAAGCATTTTGTGATACACAAGATTTCCAAAGAAAACATGGCAATTGCAATTACCTGAATAGATTTTTGCTTGCCAAGCAAATATGTCAAAGCTGATACACAATTATGCCCATGCTAATTAGATATGCAAATCTGAGGATGATAAATGAGCATGTAAATAAGAGGGAAGGAGGCAAGAAGATGGAAATATCAAGTGCCTATGCAAAACTAGGTGCAATTTGATAATGGAAATTGAATATGCCAAAAAGATTGTACATGCAAAAAGAGTAAATTATTGGAATTTATACAACTGTTAAGATTTAGACAATTAAATAAATATGTATTTCTAACACAGGGAGAAGCAACCTGCTAACTTGGAGGTCAGAAATTCCATCACACCTATCCATGATAAATTCACCCAGAAAAACAAAATTTCTAAAATAAATCAATTATTTTTAAGGTTTGGCTCAATGATATTGAAACTGAGAATCTAAAAGATGTAAGCTGTGTTGATTGATGCATTAATTGGGTTGTGTTGGCGGATTGCAATAATCGAGCTATTTCATGTCAAAATCTGCTTTTTATTACCCTAAAGTTTGTAGGCAAACACTGGTCATATTCACCCAAATCCAGAAGTAACTGTCTAGCAGTCTTAACCCCGACAGGTGATACAATCAATGTATTGTAGACCCCAGCAACAGTTTATTGAGTTTCAGTATAAAGGAAACATAACAAAAACTTAGCTGACTTGTATAATTCATATGAAATTCAAAGTACTTACATATCTCTTTCATATCTGAGTGAATATTAACATTCAACACAAATTTCTCACTTTTCTTCATCTCATAGAGGGAGTTCCCAAATGTACAGCATTGCAAGATGAGCATATAAATTTATGATATGCAATACCAAGTATGAATTGTCTTAGCACAACAAGAGATATTGAATTAAGTTAGTAATAGAAGAATGTACTAATTATTTTTACAAACAACATCTTTCTTTTATTGCATCTGATAAAAACTGCACACAAAATGATACAGAAATATGCATGAAGATATGGATGCCAATTTAATACTCTTTGGCTAAATACAAAGCCAATGATCAGACATCTTCAAGAAAATCCATATTCAGGAAATCAACATTTTCGTCAGTTCAAAAGCTGGTGGAGTCTGCACTTTCCAAAGGTGTTCACATCAAAAGGTGTATACAAAGGAGGCAAAAAAAAAATTGTCCAAATTGAAGAAAAAAAAAAAAAAATATGGATTTAGACATAAGCCCAATGGTACCATTTCAGACACAAACTGGTTTACTTTAAGTGAAAACTCTTCTTTATATTGCAGAAACTAAGTACATATCATCAGACTATAAGAATTGTATAGCTGCAAAATTTTCAACTAAGACTGGTCTAAATAAACAGTAGAAAAATAGAGTAAAAGCTGATGAGAATATGATGATTATATTGATATAAATATCAAATCAAGAGGACAATTGTTTTAAGACTCTGCAAGTAAAAGCTTTTATTTTTATTCACAAGCACTAAATGATGTTAAATGCTCTGCTAATATAAGCTAGCAAATGAGAAAGAAGAAATTAAAGATAAGAGAAACCTTCACTTTTACTGGTATGCAAAAATTTGTAACCTAAATTTTATCAGTAGTAATGACATTAAAAAAAAAAAACTTCTGGGAAACTTAAATTCTAATGACATTCCATCATGCAAGTAACATGTTAGGAGATATGTACCAAGCAATGATTAACAATGTAGGAAATGGAAAGTTCAAATTCTGACTTTTCACTTCACACTAATACCATTAGAAAAGACAGGAATACATCTCTTCTCTTTACTGTAGCTTTGAATTAAATTGCAGGGCAGACTAGGCTCTTAAGCCTTAGTTGGCAGTTTGAGAGAAGGACAAATCCGATTTCAAAATTGGAAAGAAGGCAATGGTAGACAATTATCATTCCCTGAAATAATCATAGCAATAAAAAGTTTACAGAGGTTAAACAAAAGAAGTTATGGAGAGCTATGGCCAAATATTTGCTGAAATAACATGACATTTGAAGAGAAAATGTAAAAATGCCTTGTGTGAATGTTAAAGTGTCATTTCGTTCAATTTGTAAACAGAATAGGACTAAAAACATACAATCACGGAAAGAGTGAGGAGTAATAAACAAATTAAAATAAGCTACATCAGTTCAATATTCATTTACATTACTTAAATACAAAAGAACTCAACAAGAAATGCAAGCAAAAAACAAATTGCCATTTTCCATTAATGAAACTTAATTTCGATAATGCTACCAATTAAAACTTTACTGAAGCCAATTATAATTCCAAAGTATCTTTTTGAAAAATAAAACTGCATCAAACAAAATTGATGGCTGAAAATAGGAAATAAAAAAATTGCTATATTAATGTATGGCTAATGACCATTACAAAGTAGTAGTGTTAATTTGATTAATTATCAAATTTAAGTAACATTGTACCCAACAGAGGACTGGATTGTGGGTGGGGGTGTGCTTAGAATGAAAATTCAACCTCTTATGAAGCCTTGAACCTTTGCTGCTTGTTTCATAAATATATTATATATATATATATATATATATATATATATATATATATATATATATCAAAGTATATAATTGGTATACACGGAATGAATTCCAATAACCAACAATTTTCTTTTCAACATCATCACTTGATAAGACACAGAGTGTGTTGAAACAAAATGGCTATTTTTGTAGTGATTTTATAACATACTTATGTTATAAATTTTTTTATAAAATTAATTATATATATATATATATATATATAGATTAATACAAATGTAAAATTTGTCACATAGTTGACTGATGTTACCTTCAGCATCCCGACTGTATAGAGTTTTGTAGACTGACCCTCCACCAATCGCTCCATCCACCAGTCAGGGAATATCAGCAATTGATTGCTTATTTTCTCATCTTTCTTTTATATTGTGTTAAAAATAATGTATGCATTTTTCATTGGTGCAAGGTTGATATTTTTTCTTCTTATCATTGTATATGCATGCTCATATGTATGTATGTGTAGAATGTTGTGGTTATTTGTCCTATTTGTCATTTTCCTTGTTTCTTTATACAATCTCCTTATTGGTTTTATACATTTTTCTCTCTCTTTCAATTTTAAGTGTCAGACAATTATAACAATTCAACATCTGGTTTTTCTGACACTCACTGCACTTATTAATTCTTGAGTGTTGCAAGGCTTTCTTGAGTTTGGAAAATGTAGGTGTATTTCCATTTTTTTTTACTTAAATCATACTTTTTATTATTAAAGCTTAAATGGTAAGTTTTATATATATATATATATATATATATAT